>CAEFZY010011384.1:0-117914 GCA_903066815.1 Brachyrhaphis roseni
TATATATATATAAAAAAATTCAGGTGAAGAAGTTAAACTCATGTATTATTGATTCATTACTGGTCGAGTGATATATTTCGAGTGTTTATTTGCATCACTATGGCTTACTGCAGTTGGAAACTATAAGACAATGTACATGTTTTTGTTCTTTCTCTGGTTCAACACACCTGAATCAAATGATGGTTAATTAGGAGGCCTCTGGAGCAGGACAGGAGCTGGACATCCATGGCTTTTACAATTGTGCTGAGGACAACTGACTTGAACATTTTCCAGCAGAAACATCTCCACATGGAGGGTAAGTCTCAAGTTCACAAAATGAACTCATCTTTAGGAATATACCTTTCGGATGATTATTATAAATTTGGTCAAGTTACAAATTAAAGAGAAAATTAGATGTTGCACAAGTTGTCACAATTTATATCTTTCCAAACAGTCATTATAAGCCTCTGACAGAACACAACCCATTATCATATTGCTGTTATATGTTGATCAGTCAGGGGGGAGACTTAAAAATGTACTTGAATATTTTGTAGTATTTGTTGGATTTAAGTGACAGCAAAAGTATTAAAAAATACAACACATACATCTCGCAAAGAGCCTGTATAGCCTTGTCCTTAGTGGGGTTGGGAGGGGTGCTGGTGCCTATCTCCAGAGGCGGGGTACACCCTGGACAGGTCCAAAGAAAAATATATTTTATGTTATATTAACCCTCAATAACACATCCTTTCAAGTAGGTGTCTTTTAGATGACCTATTGCATTAGATAGGTCAGTTGTAATGCTTAACAGTATGCGCCATTTCAATCATATTTTGAAACAAACATGATATTTAATAGTCTTTATCAGATAGACAAAGATAAATTAGGTCAAATAAGTAGCAAGTTATCACTTTTTTGACTGCACATTTGTGCATTTCTGTATTGAAATGCTTTCGAGCCACTGAAATCATTTGAGACGAAATGTGTATGTGAGTTGTGTATCACACCCACAGCTTATGTGATGCCTTTGTATTGTTTCTGTTTTGCTGTAGTCCTGGCGGCTGTTTTCCTTCCGTTCCCACAATCTTTCGAGGCTTCTTACTTGTTTCACCTGTGGTCGTCATTTTGTTTCTTGCCAGCTCTCCTCTGTCTTCGCCCGGCTTCTACATACTCGTGAGCTTTCCTTCCCATTGCACTTTTACTCTCCCCTCCCTTTATTACATTAATTCTTTCTCAGCGTTCTCCATTGCTTCCCCTGTCTCTTGGCCATCTCATATCCCCGCCGCTCCCTCTTTGGCTTCCCAACTATAAGGCATGAAACTCTGTCTGGCCCATTCGTTGCCCTCCTCCCTCCGCTAGTCCCCCCTTCTCCACGGCGTCCAGTCTCAAATCGCTCACTCTGCCTGCCTTGGTTTTTCGCTCACTCTCACGCTCCCCCTGTCCTCTCTCCCCAGCCAGAGGTTAATACACTCCAGGATGGCATTATTTCCTCCCCGGCCCTCCGACAATATAAAAATTCAGAATGGACAGCTCAATCCCTCTTCCATCTCAGATTTGATTGTAATGGTATTGCCTCCTGTCCCTGGGAGGCCCCTGCTGCCTCGCCAACCCAGCCTTTATGACACTAAATGGCCCAGCTACAATTTTTCCATCTATTCAAAAAATTCTGTTAATAACTCATTTGGAATGAGCCGTCCAGACTCCGTGGACCGACTGCAGCCAGGGCTCTCACCTCTCGGCTCACAGGGGCCGCAATATACAAAAAAGGATGCAGGGCTGAATGGCAAATGCAGTGGTTAATTAATCTCTCCGAATTTACAGCCCTCTTTTCCCCAAATGCCCTGTGCACTCCAACTGACAGTCCCAAAGAGACAACATTTTCATATTTACAACCTTTCATGGAGAAAGTGCACAGTAGCGGCTGGAGCTGGTCGGACCACTTTTCCTTCCGCCTTGTCCAACTTTACAAGTGCAGCCATTCATCATGCATGATGGATTTATGTAATAAAATCCATTTTCCTTTTCCATACCACCTTATTAAATAATAAAATAATTATTTATTGATTATTCAAAAAGGTACATATGTGTGGGTAATGACTTTTGAGCATGCTACCGGACCTTCAATAAATAAAGCAGACGGGTGGGGGGTTGAGGGGAAGGAGAAATAAAGTAGAAAAAGAGGGATAGAGGAAATAAGAGATGAAGGGATATGACTTTTGAACCAGTAAAATCTGGATCCAATTCTGGACTCTCGGAAAACAGATCAGGAATGACATTATTAGATTTTCAACAGCCTTGTATAAGAATGCAACTTATAATGTGTTTTTACACAGTAAGAATACAACTAGGTTAGAGGCCTGAACAAAATCAAGATTTAAATTCTAACCTTTCTTTTGAAAAAGAAAAAAAGGATTAATTGGTACTTGTCATTGCATGGACCCCCTATCCCCCTCCAAGACTAGCAATTGTTTTTATTTTTTTTTATATGGATTCACAGAACATTTCGCTGGTCACCTAAACTCACTGACTGAAATCTTATTATTAATAATATAATCTTATTATTATTAATATTAATAGCCTGTGACCTGTAAGTAGCCAGTTGGATCTTTTTTCATTATGCACAGCTTACTTAAGTTATACTGGGTCCAGCTAACAAACACACTCTTCAGTTTTGAAGTTGTTACTTCAGGACACAGTCAAGGTTAGGTATTTTTAGTATGAGTGAGGCATCTTAAAAATCATGTCAGTGGAAGTAGAAATGATGTATCTGTTTCATAAGAAGCCATTTTATATTTAGACTTTGACAGGGGGTCTTGTAGCTTCTTAACTTTTTTGTACTTTTACAGTTGTGGTTCTTGTTGTTTCAGGGAAAAAAAACCCATCAGGAATGAAAAGCATCCATCTGCCCTAGGTTATCAGTCAGTACCCTCTGTTAGGTCATTTTAATGAACCAGTCAAGGGGCAAATGTAGCAGGAGCGAATTTCAGCAAGTAACAGGAAAGGTGAACATATTACTGCAAAGTTGCTCTGTTGCATTCTTTTGAGCCTTCAACCTCTGTCTGTTATGAAAGCTGCTGGATCACCAGGGAGTTGTTAGTAATTCCAGCCAAGCTTCCTGTTCTAACCACCAACACAAATTGTAAGTTTGTCTTTATATTTCAGACGGCCAATCTACACAATGAGGCATCACATCCTCTCCTGTAATAAAAATGGACTTTGCAAGGCAGGATGGCTAGAAAAATATTCAAATTGCTTTTGATTATCATTCTTACAAATTAAATCTTAAATACAACATTTTGCATTGAAATCCAGAAAACAAACAATAACTTATTTTCTTCACAAACAGACTCCTGAAGTGTTTTCCTCCGAACTTTTTGTTGCTGAAAAAGTTCTTCTCTGGGTTTTTTGAGCTCTCCAGCAGGGTAACGGTGATGACATTTGTTTATTCTTGCTTTAATCGCCTTTCCAAGAAAATACACTTCAACTCCTGTAATCATGCTGCCCTTAACTTCATCCATCTTAGTAGTGGTTGATCACCGTCTGTATCGTAGAAAGCTCCAGCCGTGGATCATTTCAAAAGAGACACTTTAATGTCAGCCAGATATTGCGTTGAGGGCTTCTTAATAACCCATTTGTGTTTGGCCTTATCCTCGGCTAAAGTGCACTCACTCTCCGTTGTCTTTTTCCCCGTCTTGTCTCAAGCCTCCTGCATGCTACAGAAAACAGATGCTATCTCGGCTATATTACTTCTCAAAGCACTCATATCCTCTCCCATGTTATTTTCTTTGATCTGCTAGGCTTGCTGCCCTTACATTTTTCTTCCTCCCCTCTCCTCCTCTCACACCCTCGGACCCCCACACAGACACACAAACCCCCTCCCACTTCTTCGTTCTCCTCTTCTTCATTTTTGCTTCCAAACTCTATCCTCTTTTCCTGAGAGCAGACAGAGGAGCCACAGTGGTTTCTGGTAGCTGTGGATGTGCACTGTTGTGCATTTAATATTTTTAAACCATCAGAATTATGTTGGGCACATGTTAACCTATGGCTATTCATTCATTCTAAAAGTAATTCATTTTCTTGCTTAAATATGTACTGTTGATACTCTTAATTAAAATTACTCTCTCTCAATCCTGGTTACATGGATTTTTGTATTTGGCACTAACAGGTCACATCCTGCAAATAGCTAGTTTACATTCTTGTAATACTGCTATAAACTTTGTTAAACATTTAAAAAACATGGGGAAGTCCTATCTGAAAGGAGTGACTTTTTTTTACTTCTTCTTCCTCCTCTAGGGAACTTTTAGCTATTTGGGTGTAGATAACCATAATGTTGTAGGTACAATCAGACATGGAATTTGTGACGTAATTTGGTACCGGATCATTGAGAGCTTCTTCGAATGACTGAACGAGGATTTTAAAATCACTGAAAGTAACAGAAAGCTAATCCACGAGTCCACAATGTTCTTTCCTTTTGCCCCCAGAAGCTAAAAGGAAAGAGTTTTGAAATGGTTTGATTGGCAAGTCCTGACCAAAAAGAAAAACTAAAACTAAAATGAGCATAACCAACATAGACCTCACAGTGGATGAAAGCTCATCCATTCAGGTGTAAAATGATGCCTCAGTTGAAAAGACAGGCACACTGAATACTGTGGTTAAGTTTATTCACAGAAGTCAGAGGAAGTGAAAGCAGACTCTGGAGACCAGGGAATCTTTGACTTTCTTATGAGCAGCCAGGAGGGGGAAGCATCCCTCTTTGCAAGTATGCTTCGAATAAAAGGAAAGTAATTAAGCAAACAATTTCTCAGGAATTGTGCGTCTGCTTATCCCATCTACCATGCTCGCTCCTGCTCCAATACATCCAGACAGAAAACTGTGGGGTGGCTGGTGGTGCTGGGGGCAGAGGGGGGATTGTTTTTGTCTCCTCAGAATGACGGTAAATGACACACATGTTTCATTGCCCATTCATTTAACCTGTGCTGTGCTTATGGAGAGAAAGGGATTTCGAAACAAATTACGTAGTGTCATTTAATTAAGAGTTTGGCTGTAAGCAGTAATCCTGTTTTTCCTCATAACCTTTAACTACTTAATGGATTTGAGAAGCTATTACCTTTCAAGATTTCTGTTTTTAATTATTTGGCGTATTGTCACTGATATGAAATGTCAATCACACACCAGGATTAATGCTGCAGTTTATGACTCAATATTATTTACTTATGATGCCGGATGATTCGGTTTGCAGGTATGCCAAAAAAAAAAAAAAGAAACCCACTTGGTGGCCTAGTTGAATTTTCGTGTTCTTTAATCTCCATCCATCCTTTTACTAATATAGCCTAATTCTAATTCCATGAGAGGCCATTATTTACATAGATATTATAACAGGAAGCCATGGTAAATCTCACAGTAATATTAGAAGTGCGCCTTTGTGAATCTCAGATTGGATTATAATAATGACTCAGTTTTAATATGTACAAACTCAATTTATAGTTTTCCTCTTTTGCTGTTTATACTGTAGGTGTGCATATGTAAAAATATAATTTATGCCGTGCATATGTGTGTGTGTGTGTGTGTTTGGATAAAGTCAGCTGCAGAGGAACTCAGCTCTCAGCCTCATCATTTTTGGCTTCGCTGTGAAAGTAGCAGGCAGAGTTTGTTTAGTTCCCCCCGGAGGACATTGCAGTTCCCCTGCCAACAGACAGACTGTGACTCCAGTCCTGACTGCGTACATGAATATCACCTTAAATACACGAGCCTCACAAGGAAGGCATGATTTATTTTGCCAGGCTCTCACGGACTGCGAGGGCATGTGTCCAGATCTAAATCACAGCTGCTCCTGTGACAGCACTCGGCATGCCCGTAAAATACGGATGTATTTTGAATTCCTAAGTAGATCAAAAATATATCTATTAGGAGACCCTGATATAGCTACTCTGAAAGTCGATAGTTTCACTTTTGTTAATGTCTAGGAACACACCTCGAGCACTTTAAATATTCACCGATTTATTCAAATTGCTGTTTTCACCCAGGTTTGACACGGCTCTTATGCTGCCGCGCTGGCTCCTCAGACCCCCACCCCCTGCCCCCCTGCACACCAGCCCCCCATGGCACGGGGCATGTAATCATCCTGAAAGTCTCTCTGGGTGTCTGCACTCTCATAAAGCAGGAAAATGGATCGTGTGGCCCAGGAAGGTAAAATGAAAGAAAAGGAGAATGAAATTACAGACCTGGCTGACTGCACAAATCATGCATATCATGTTTTATGGCTTGCCAGAAGAATTCAACACCTGTGGATCACCGTAGCTGTAATTGTACGTGAAAGCACACAGGGATGGAGGTGGGAGGAGAGCTGCGGTTTGGGAATGTGTGTGCATTTGCGTGATCCGCAGGTATGTTTTTGTTGGCAATGGCTGGATTTTGTAGAGACAGAGGTCGGGTGATAAAAAGAAAGTTACGGGAACGCCTGTTCACTTCTTCAGCACATCCTGGGTGAGCCACCCGCAGCCCACACGGCTCGCTCACAGAGGCTTCATTTACCATTGTAATTACCCTGTTTATTTACCCTACATGCTTTTGGTGGTAAAACGGGGGCCAATCCATCAGATCAGGACAATTTGGCTCGGCTTAGGCTTTGCCATTTACTTTAATTAAATGAGGCAATCAGTGTATCATAAATCACAGTTGGTGTGACCACTGGCTCTGTTTGAACCTGGTCTTCTTTAAAGCTGACACAGCTTGTGCTGAAGCTTAAGGTTGACACTCAGACTTAACCTGAGGACAATCTTATGTCCTAATCCCACTTAAGGCTTCGGCTGGTTCCTGGTAACAACATATACCAAGGTTTCAAAAAGAAAAATCTTCCACCAAACATACTATGGTCTAAGTCCATTTAATGATATGACTGAGAAAGTTTTAGTGAGTGTTGTTTCTCCTGGGTGTATCTAGGACTGGGCTATATGTATACATATACATATATGTATATATACATATACATACATACACACATATTGCTTTAAATAGCTAAATACTGCCAAACTGGTGATGCAGCCTGTCCTGTCCACAATTTCCTCTTCAGTTGTTGTACTTGTTTGCTTTTGTCACTGCACGCCGTTGTGTTGTTATTTTTAAGGGGCTATGAGGCCCGATGGCAAAACCTGAAACTGCTTCTGCACAAGTTGCTCAACAGGTTGTTGCTAGGTAACCAGAAGGTGAGTGAGTTGACGCCAACAAGCTTTCTTAGCTGGCTGGCTATGAACAGGTTGAGCAGCTTAAGCCTCTCCTGTACCTACTTCTCCCAGAATGCCACGCGGTTCTGGATCAGAGTTCAGTGAAATTATTGGACATTGCGTCGGACGTACTATCTATTGATATTGATCACATGTCCATCGCGACATATATTAATAATTTATTGTCCAGCACTAGGTTTGTGGAGCATGAGTGTATTATATTGCACCTCCCTAGCTTGTTGCAAATTAGCTGTCTGAAAGAAGGTTCTACAATCTCCTCTCATTTACAAAATGGACAACACTGGTTGCTTAAAAATATTTCTGGTCCTGAAAAGCACAAAATACAAGGATGTGAAAACTAATGAAGCGCCACCTATTATCTGTGAGAGCAAAGAGCAATTGTCTCGTAGTCAAAGTTGTGGCTTCTATTTCAGCTTCTGCTGTCACATCTTCACTTGCCCTTTGGCAAGGCACTTAGCTATAGTTCACCTGCTGAACTTTGTTTTGGTTTAGGCATGTGTCCTGCTGTGAGTGTGGCTGGGCAAATATTTTTCCAGTGTAGAAATATGCAAAAATTTGCGACTTTGTTTTTCAGTGTATGTATTGATTATGCATAACATTAATACAAGTAAATAAGATATTTTTCCAGAATTAGTAGGAATAGTTGTGGCTGTTAGGTTTTAATTTAAAGGAATTAGGTCATTGTTTCTTGTTTTACATTTTTGAATTTATGCCATAACACTATCAAATCATGGTATTTTTTTCTCAAGGTTATTACGCTGCGAGACCTGATTGTATCTATTTCACTTTATCAAAGACATTTGCAGTAAGAGGAAAAAATAAAGATAAAAACTCCTCCAAATATCTTCTCTAACTTCTCCCAAAGTTTGCCTCCAAGAGTTCAAAAAGCACCAACATATCAATAGATGAAACATAAATAAATCTGAAATTTCAAATAAGACGATAGCGCTGCAGATTGAAGTGTCTCCCTTGCTCTCCTCCTTCTCTCTCCTCTACGCAGTGGATGCTTGAGTCAAATTGATTACACCACTCCATCTGCATCATGACCGGCCTCCTCCTGTGTTTGCCGCCTCTGCCTACAGCACAGAGTTAGTGTACAATTACATATAGTTTAATATATCTGCCTGAGCACCTTTAAATAAGCATCACAAGTCCACAAGGTGATTTGTCTTGCAGCCCCATTACTCCATTGTACATCTTGATAGCCAGGGATCGCTCCTAGCTATGTTTAAGCATTAAATAGTGTATTATTATTTCACATAAATCAAGCTGAGATGTGAGGGGGGTATTCATAAATTTTGCATTTCTCACAGACAGTGTTTTAAAGTCGCTCTCTCCCTCCCTGTTCCTCTCCCACCTCCCTGAATTTGGAGACTAAAGCAATTGTGCTCCCTGCACGTGATAGTACATTAAAGATGGGCATACCATGGAGGTATATTCAAAACAACATGTAATGCAGACAGATTAAGTTTGAGTTGCTTTAACACATTCATCATTGCACTGTTTTCATAATAAGTAGCCTTGTTTTGTGCAGGCTTTTTTTTTTTATCCCCGAGTCAGCCAGATGCACACATGAACACTGTATTGTTATTGTCATGAATAATGGGAGAAGATACTAATAAAGCCCATTTATCATAATATTTTTCCAGTTATCCGTGGCTACCGAATCTTTTATCTGTGCTCGACAACAAGAGGAGGAAATTAAATTTAAAGGTGAATGTTTGCCGTCAGCCGCTTTGTTTTCCTGAATCCCCTGAACCCACCAAACCACTGGTTATTAGTCGTGTGTTTGTGCGAAACGTCTGCTCAGGAAATGACTTCACTCAGGAAACTTGATGTCAGCTTCGTACACCAGCATAAGAAGTGCCAGGAGTACAGTGAGACCGACAACGCAATCCTCTCCCAGCTCATCCACCGCTTCAGTGTAAAGATATACAAAAGTGACAAAGGAGGAAATTGGAACTGTAGCTGTTTTGGTTTCTCCAGGACACCGTGCACATTCGCTTCAGTTTCTTGTCTTTATTCTGGAGTTCTGATTGGTTCTGACACTCAGTGAGTAAGTGCAGGGCTTGAGGTGAAGCATGCAGATTTGTTTGGAACTTTTGAAAGTGTTAAATTGTATGAAAATACCATAAAAGTATGGTAAGAATTTTGATCAAATTTATTTATTTTTTTTATTATTTGTTTTTGTTTTTATTGGTTGTTCTTGCCACTTTTACTATACTCAAAACATTGTCAGCAATTTAAACTTTTTTAACAAACAAAAAATAAATACTACTTCCCACATTAGAGGTTTTTAGAAAAACAAACAAACAAAAAAAATCCCTAAAACCTTAAAATCAAAAGTGCGTAGAGTTGAAGTAAGAGACATTCATACTTAGCATTATCCCAATCACTGAGTTGGATGTAATATCTTAAAATTTTATGTTATTTTCTACAACATATATTCAGTTATTGTTGCAGCTAATGTTAATACTTTTTAAGAACTATCTGTATAATTTCAGAAGACAAAAAAGTCATAAAATATGCTAAAATCTCAATTTTTACTTTTATATTATATTTAAGAAGCTACACTTGTGTAAAATAACTTATAATCCCAATTACACCTGAATTAATATGAGATTTTTATAGTATGAGAACCTACAGGGAATCTTTCTTGCCCACATCCATCACCATCTAAAACAACAATTTAATAAAAATAAATTACAGGAACAATTAATTTAGCTTTGGTATAAATAAAGTATTTTTTAATTTGAATTGAAAGACCACAGTTACAGTCAGAGTACTGTGGTATTAGCACAAACATGCAAAATAAAAATGTCTAATACGATCTTAAAACTTTTGTTTGATGTAGATTACGAAGAACCACAAACATCCTCTTCAGTCAGAGGCTTCTACAAATTTGCTGTACTGCAGACTTCTAAAGGAGATCCTTCCTCCTCACAGCCATCATCTTTCACAACAAATCTTTAAAGAACCTTGACTCAATATGAGTTGCATTTAATTTCCCGTTGTGGTCAATTAAATATTTTTTAATTGAATTACATGGCCTTTAGGCTGCAGGAATGGTATACCTCAACATTTGAGCAGTTTTGATACTATAACCCGTAAGAGCCTCAGTATACCTTTATACTGGTAATTGCTGCATGGCTAATAGCAATAATAAATACATTGTTAAAGGCTGCTGACACAACACAATTCCTTGATAACCAAGCTAAATATGTAAAAAATAATAAATTCATAAACTGTTTAAATAATCCAAACAGTTTTGGTTTTTGTGATTTCATGCCCACATAGAACCAATACACCATAATTAAAGCTAATTTGCACTTTTAAAACATGCTTGTCATATTCAGCACATGATAATTATATGACCTCCTGGCCTGGGGGCTTCACTGCTGTGAGAAAGTGAAAAAAGGAGGGAAAAAAAAAACCTTGTTAAAGTCACTGAAAATTGGAAATTGACTCAATGCCAGGACAGTAAGTTGAGGACTTGGAGGGAGCAAAGGAAAAAAAAAAAAAGTCTTTGAACTAGTTTTTGCTTGCAGAAAATATCGCTTCTGGGTTGATATTCTTTCTGAAATGTTTCATGGCGATGAGAATTAAGAAATGAAGCTGCATTGCCAAACTATTCAGTGACAGGACGGTCCATACCCACAGGTATCCCGTTCCTGTGACATCATCATCTGTTAAATTTTACAACTTCATATTTATTTGAACCTTTTATGTTGATAGCATTTTCATTGATTAGTGTCTTTGTCCCATTAGAAATGATTTACTATTATGTTAGTCAGATCTACATGAAGCTACGTGTAAATCTCTTTCTTTGCCTTCATTCCTGGGGAGAACACGTCTTCTGAAGTCAACATGTGCAGGCTGGCTGCATGTTTCCTTGTCATTGCACTTCCAGAAACCTCACTCATGTTTTTTTTTTTTTTTTTTTTTTTTTGTCATGATCGCTCAACTTTCTTCGGTTCTCACACACGCACGCACACAGCAAACACTAGAAACAACACTTAGGAGGATAAATGCGCAGTTAAACAGAATAAACATAATCCAGACATGCTCCAGTCCTCCTTTGTCTGTTCTGGCTAACTCACACAGAAATCCGTGATTCCACCAGGAGAGATTAGATGTCCTTTGTCAGATAAAACTTGATCCGCAGCTCCTGAGATAAACAGGAGCTTAATCAAACATCAGATAATCAGGCCTGGTTTCACTGACTCTTTGTTTTCAAATGACAGAAGGCCTGTCACAGGTTGAATACTGGTACTTTGCAAATATAAGCTGATCTGCCTTTCGTGTATCATCACTCTCTCATAATTAGTTTCATCACTAATCACACTTTTTTAAAATGTATTTATTTTTTTTAAAGATGGCAGTTGCCACCCCCGCCTCCTTCACTATATGTGCGTTTCTTTTAAATTCTCTGATGCCTTCTCATGCTATAACAACTCCCACCTCTCTGCCTGTCTATCATCCAACCAAAGGTGCTCTGGGAGGGGCAGGATTTCCATCTTTTGAAGTGAACTTGTCATGTGAGATCTCCATCACCAGACGCTCAGTGCAATCACCAGCACAAGATTAATTGTTTGCGGTGAACCACTTCAAACATTTTTTTTTTCTTTAGACAGCGCGTTATAGGATGAGCTATTGCGAGGCCCATCATCATCATCATCATCATCATCTGTACACACACCTGTGCATTCGGAGTGATAAATGTGTATTTGGTCACATTTTTGTGTGACATAGAAAAATACATCTTGTCATATGCATGGTCATGCAAACATCATATGACTTACAAATCAAATAAAAAAAAAAGAAAAAGATGAAGTAAATTCTATTTAATGAAGAAACTGCACGCGTTCTGAAACGTACGTAATAAATTTGCAGCGACATGTGACCCACCTCTCTCGTACATGTACGACTCCAAACAGACTGCAGCAACACAACATTAAGCGCATTTTCTCTTCTTTGTTATCTCCCGCTTCCGTTTTGCCCTTTGGTTAAACATTCTCTTGGCATGCATGATCCCATTTAACTTTGATTTCCTCCTTTTCCAGGACGGCATCCTCGATGGTTCCAATTTCCAGCCCATTCTCCAGTTTTCAACCCCAATGACAGACAACACACACTACAACGGCTGTTCAGCTAGGGAAGGGACTCGGTAAGTGATGATTTTTTTTTTTTTTCTTATATCCTGTCTGACTTAAAAAGGCAAGTTTGCAGCAGATAAGGACTTGCCCGAGTGGAGAGCAGGAAGCTTAGAGATAGTTTGAATGTGACAGGTTTGGAAAAAATTGCAGCAGAGAGGGAAATGAATATGAATGTATATGTTTAACCAATTATGGAGACCTTTTTTTTTTATTAATTTATTTTAAACAAAAATCATTTGTGGTATTTTTAATTAGAAAACATAATTTATTCAGTTTCTAAAACCATAACTACTTCTGTGAGACAAGTTCTGTAAAGGCTAAAAGAACAAACATATCTATTTATTTTCATTTGAAACAATTTTAAGGTCAAATGTTGTTTTATGTACAATTTAATGATTGTAACATTCTTTAACTTAACAAATATTCACAAAAAACAATGTTAATGGCTTATTTTTACAGTAGAGATATTTTGAACCCCTGAAAATCTGAATTATATTTCAGTTGTTGCTGTGACTGTGTCTCACATAAAAGGGGCAGCTCATTGTAGGACTTCAAGTGGTTTCTATGTAATTCCCTATAACCTACGTTATGAAGCTATATGGATCCTCAAAACCTCTTTTCAGCACAATTTAACTAGAAGCGAACCTGCAAATTCATTCTTTCTGTGTCTCTCTGCAACTCCGTCATAAAGCAGAGCACCCCATTTCCATATCAATCGGATTAGTTCCAAGACCAGGGAAGTAGGAGTAATGTAAGTAAGCGTACAAATTTAAATATAGGACATCAAAAACATTGTTAGGGATTCATTTATTTTTGAAGCAGCCCTGGCTCCCGGTGCCTCTCTGTGAAGATGAGATGAAAATGCATCTCCTTAATTTTATTTCCATTTTATTTTGAAAAGCGCAGTAGTGCTTTAACACTACACAGGCTTCACAGGATCCCCATGCTGTTATATGCTTAACCTCCTTTGTAAAATGAGTATGTCACATTAAGCACTGGTAGAAAATGCAACAAAGCACAGGGCAACTACATCTTCCACTGCTCGTGCTTTAATGTGGTTTTGATTTGACACATCTTCCGGGTTTTGATATTGCGTGTAAAACAATCTGCTGTGACCGTAACGCGTATTTTATTACTAAGATTACTGATCTGCTTTATTGACACGAATCAATTGAAATTCAAAGAGCAAATAAGTATTGAAAACCAACGTGGAGGGAAAAGAAAATATTTTAAACTTTTCCAAACTATTGGAAAAGTTTATTTATTTGTAAAATTTATTATAACTAAATTCAAATGTCAACAATTAGGACAGTAAAGACTAACTAAAACAATACAATTAATAATAAAACATTTTCTAACTTTCGTGTACCTTTAATTTTTATTTATTTGATTTTTTTATACAAATGAACAATTGTTTGGAAGACATGTAAGACCTGTTTAGATGAGAAGAGATTGTGAGGTCAGAGTTTGTGAATGAGTCACAAAGAGATTATTCAGCAGTCTGGCTGTTGACGGATCAGCGCAGTCAGAACCTCCCTGTCTGGATGCAGAAATAGATGGATGCCTGCCTGTTGCCTCTTCAACCCTTTATGACTTAGTCTGTGTCTCCGTAATTGAAAAACTAGCTCGGCTCTGTTGTCTTGGGATTTGTCCTTTTTATAATGCGGCTTCAAAACAGGAAAACCAATAGTGGGAATAGACCCCCAAATGTAATTAATTTTGCGGGGGCGGGGAAGTTTAAGAACGGGGGTTGGAGGGGGTATTATTGCAGGAGGAAGAATTCTAATCAGTTGCAGATTCCTTCCTGTTTGGTTAGCGTGACCGTGGCCAATTACCAGTGAACTCTGTGTTACAGTTTCACTTCCTGCGCTACCCAAAAGAATGGACACAGACTGGCGATGCAGAGCCTGCTCGGACAGGGGGGGAAAGGAGAGACGGGAGATAGAGGAAGAAAGACGAAACAATATGCAACCTGATGGGGCTGCAGAAAAGAAAAGAAAATAGACGACAAGGAAGAAATAAAAAATAAAGTAGTAGTTGAAATCTCCAGCTTGATCTAAGGTGCAGAGACGTGAAGGCACACGGGTCCTTTATCCAACTAATATAAGACGCAACATGTGGTTTCACAAAGGAAATGAAAGGATTTCTGACCTGACTTTCTCGTGCCGGCTTAGTTGTTCTCAGGTAAACTGCGGCACAACAGACTGAACTCAAGTCACAAATGCAATAACACATAACTCAATCACTGCAGCGATGTTATCAAAAGACACAATTTGGCAATGCTGGTTTCCCCTAAATCAAATCAAACTGCAGGACTGAACAACTGAATTAACAATTGCCAAGATACACCTTAATTCACACGAAGTGTTCTTTGTTTTCTTTTTTTCAATCAGTGTGCTGTAACTGTGCTTCCCTGGAAATTGTCCACACTTTTTTTTTTTTGTTAAACATCCAGAGTCAGGGACTTATATAATGTTGTGACAAGAGATTTAAAAATAATTATGTGCCAAGTAGCCATCTGGTGAGCTGGTTCATTTTGAGGAGCCATGTCAGGTGTGTAGCTGGTTGGAAACTTTCAGTGAACGCAACACACCAAATTACCAACAGGAGGCTTAAACAACAACAATCTGTTGATTGCTGCCACTGAAAGAAGATTAAAAGTTGAGTATTTTTGGAAAAACAAATAAAGAGGTTATTTAAAAGGAGAAGAAAGACGTGTCAGTTGGTAATTTTGGTGGGATATAATGAAACTTTCACAAATAACAGGAAAAAATAAGTTTCTATGTCTTTTCTATGTCTTTTTGACTTGCCTGAGCGTATGGTAAGGATCTGCAATCTTTTGGGAATACACCCAGAAATGGTGGTGTTAATGCTAACATATTAGCATGTTAGCATGCTAACATAGAAAACATAGGATTTTAATGACTGATTGAAATGACAACTCTGTCTAATGGTACACAGTCTAATTAACATCTCTAACCATTTGAGAAATGAAAAGTGACCATAAAGTCTGAGTGGTTGGTCTCTTTAAAAAAAAAAGAAAAAAAAAAGTCAAATTCTCTTTTTTTAGATTGCTTTATCAGATTTACCATGTCTTAGTGAATGTTTATTGACTTCCACATCTATGAATCTTATAAAAAATGTAGATATTTTGACAATGTAGACATTGTCAGTTCCTCAGAGGTTTCAAGTCGAGCTCTGTTACGACCCGTCTTGCCAAAGGCTTCCCTTAAGCTTGATCCCACTCCTCTGTTCTCTTCTGTATCTGTTTCCATATTTTCCCAAGGATTGCTTTTTTTTTTTTTTTACGTTACTCTTTCTTTGCTATTAACGCTTAGCTTTAGATTTAGAATCTACAATAAATCTTTCCAGTGGGATATTCATTTATTAATTTTCAGTGTTTAGTTCTGTGTTTAGATGCAATACTTTCAAAGTTGTATAGCTGACAATTACATTACGTGCCCAACAACAGAAGGATTTGTTTGCTTTTTCTAGATAAGACCCTCAATATATTTTAACACAGCATCCAGGAGTGTCTTTGATTCCATTGTTGATAATGGAAATGCATGCATGGAGTCATACAGACGTATAAATGTCATGACTGATAAGATCAAATTCCCTTTTCTAGTAAAATCCAAGAAATCTGTTTTGTGTTAGCCAACAGATGACATGACATTTATTACCATTTTCCAGCACAGTTGCAAACGTCTCACGAGGCCGGCGGCTGAAGCAGTTACACACACAGTAAACTGCTTAGAAGATGTTCAAGGGAATGATGCGCAGAACTGGCAATATGAATGTGAATTCCCTTGGAAGGCAACTTTCCACGCACACACAAGCGTAGAGGAGAACATGAGAAATGGGCAAAAAGCCACACTATTCAATGTGAACTGGAGGGTCCAAGTCGCTAAACTAATCCTCGTACCACAAGATCCCACTTTCAGCCAAGTCTTTTGCTGCAGCTGCCTGGGATCATTTCACAAACACAAGGTATTCCTGGAAGAATTGATTCTGTTAGATAGTACATTGATCACACACATCGCCTGCGGACAGAAGATGGCTTTACAAGCAATAAGATGGGAGACAATTATATTATTTTAGTGAAATAAGACAGAGTACAAGCAGTGAGTGCCAATAGCCCAGGCAGGGGAGGGGAGGTACGGGCGGGCCCCCTCTGTGGCTGCCTCGGTGTGTTTGTGCTCCATCCTCAAGTGGCACGATAATCCACTAAACTTTCCTGCTCCCGCTCCTCTCAATGCAATCAGGATGCGAAGGCTCACCAGTGATTGCGTTCATTTGTAAAAGCATCCAAGCCAAAATTGAACCCCAAGGCTGATAAACTATAAAGATGCTGATCAGATCGCGGCTAAGGAGTCCGCACTTGAGGGCACA
The DNA here is from genome assembly GCA_903066815.1 of Brachyrhaphis roseni. Taxonomy (NCBI): domain Eukaryota; kingdom Metazoa; phylum Chordata; class Actinopteri; order Cyprinodontiformes; family Poeciliidae; genus Brachyrhaphis; species Brachyrhaphis roseni. The sequence continues at coordinate 16,766 of CAEFZY010011384.1, forward strand.
AGTGTCAGGGCTGGAGCCAAAAGAGCAATGACTCTGTATACCTCACTCAGAGCTGGGCGACTGCCTCGGAATACAAACAAGAGAGGAGAAAACAGAAAAACGACAGCGGAAGGCAGCAGGATTTTTTCGTCAGGCTGCATCTTTTGGAGGCTGGAAGTGTGATCTGTTCGGCGGATTTCCAGTTTTTAAATGCCGTTTTATGCACTCTTTGGGAAAATGGGGAGCATTTATGTTGCCTTGGAAAGAATACAAATGCCATGAACTTTTCAATGCATTTTATGTGACAAATCAATTCAAAGTAGCATGCAGTTGTGAAGAGGAAGGAAAAACAATCATGTTTATCAAATCAAAAAATAATCTAAAACGTGTTGCATATGTATTCATCCCTCTTTAATTTGATACCCAAAGTAAAACTGCCTACCTAATTAGGATATGGTTTCCACCTTTGTGTAATGTAATTTCACTGTAAAAGCAATGGCTTTGTCTAGGCCTTGTTAGAGAATGTTGAACAGCAACATAAATACCAATGAATACAGGATAAAGTTAGTAGAAATTAAAATATTAGTTTAAAAGAAAACTTTATCTGTTTTACAGGTTTGCCACATTCCATGCAGAGGACCCAGCAAACATGTGGAAGAAGGTGATCACCTCAGATGAGACCAAAATTGATTTTTTATTTATTTATTTTTTTCTAGCATAGCACGCAAAGGTACGTCTAGTGGAAAAATAGAACTGAATACTCAGAACACAACATGGCCACAGCGAAACATGGTGGTGGCAGCATTGTGCAGTAGGGAAACAAGACAATGCTACGAAAAAAAAAAAAAAAAAAACTGTTAGAAGTTGTGAATAACCTAAGACTGGAGCAGAGGTTCAATTTTCAGTAAGAGAACAATGCTCAACATATAGCCAGAGTCGAAATACAAATCTTTTACGTAAAATAAGCCTATTCAACTGAGAATCTGTGGTAAGACTGGAAGATTGACGCTTACATCTCCTCCTGCTCCGATCTACCTAACTGAAGAATGTGTGGCAAATTCAATCATTATTGGGAAACTGGTAAAACACATCCCAAAGGCTTGCAGCTGTAACTGCAGTCAAAGGTGGTTCTAAAGAGTTAAATAAGGAGGGCTGGACTTTTTTAATGACAGATTTTAAGATTTTTATTGGGGAAAAAAATGTTAAACTATGAAAATTTGTTTTTATTCCCTCTTCAGATTTGACAATAATTTATTTGTTGATCTATCATACATCCTCTAAAACACAACGTTGAGACAATTTGACAAATTGTTAAAAAAATTAAAATACTTTAAGTGGTGTGAATACATGTAAAGCAATGCAGCACTTGAGCTTGTCATATTTATTGCTAAGCATGGTGTGAATTTTACAATCTGGCATGACAAGTAGAAACATACAACATATGTTGTAGAGGAAGGTTTATGGATTAAATATATCCATAATCACATTATCAGAATAACCATACATAATTGTATTCTCCAGGTCCAGTACATCCCGTGATGTTTCAGCACTTAGCTTATTGTCAGCACACCAAAAGAATTGGTGCAACCTTTTTCTTTTTTTCTCACTGCTCTATAGTTATCTCTCACAGCTATTGCAGCTTCTCATACTAAATGAACAGTGTCATTACTTTAAACACACATATCTGCCTCTGCCGAAACACAAAGAGCGAAGACAGACTGAAGAAGAAAATAGAAAGAAAGGGAAGATCTGAGGATGCCCCCCCCACCCCATCCTCGTGGCCCCAGCGCGTTAAATGTCAAAGAGCAGTCAGCGGGAGAGACTGATTCCAGGAGGCGATGTGAATGGGACGATTGAAGACCCGCTTTGATTGACAGCTCTTCCTCTCCCGTTCTGCCCTGAGGCTGATTGACAATGTGGTTCATCTCACATTTTGTGACTGAGCTAATCCGGTAAATTCCTACCAGACGCTGCTCAACTCAGCGGAGACGTGCCGCTCCTTTCCCAGGTGGAGGTTTCGTTTTGTTCCTTCTTCCCCAAAATAAATATGTTTTTCCATCTGCAGCACCCAAAACAAACTGGGGAAGGGGTTGGGAGGTGAGGCGGTTGAGGGTTCGAGGGGGGGCTATAATTAACTTTAAGTGCATAATTAAGGGAGTTTAGGAAAGTGGTAGTTTTTTCTATGAATTAAAATGTAGACTAATTACGTATGGGAATTGTCCTGCTGTTGTGCTAGCGATTAACATTGTCACAGGTTACTGTCTCAATATGCTGCCGGTTGGAAATGGGATCACCTTACTGGAACGATTGATCTCTTGCCAAGTTCAGTAATTAATTGACTCAACAATCACTGACACGCAACTGTCTCGCGCGTCGTCCCTCATGCCCACAAGGTGTGCCGCTCGTCCTCTCGACCTTGCACCTGTATTTTGATGTGTGCCGTTTCCCACAATTGGCTTCAGCCGCACCGCAGCTGGCTTTTCAAAGAAGGGGAAAAAAAAAAAAAAGAAGAAAACATGGTAAGGAAAAAAATACTAGAGAAAGAATTTATATAAAAAAAATAATAATTCTGTTTTAGAGTTCCTCTTTGACACCAGTGACACACATTAATAATGTGGTTGCCCAATAAGGATAGGCGTGTGCAATACATTTGACGCCTTCATTAATCATCATTCCTAAATGATCACTCTGTAAGGAGATTCATTTAACCATGATTAATTGCAGACTGAGTCTAATCAGGCGATGAATTACCTGCCTAACCTTTTGCATGAGGTTGTTGTTAACCTCAAGTCAAACCATTGGAACCCAGAGTAGTTAACTGTGTCAAGGAAAATTAAAATACAGGAATAATGAGAATTTTCAAAGGCGTATATAACTCCAAACTTTAAATGTCTAAAGGGTTTTTTTTATTATTCTTTTTTTTCTTGCTTGTTAAATAATTTCACATAAATAAATTTCTATAAAAAATACTTGAAACCATTTTATCTATATTTTACTGTTTGACTTAATAAGAGTTAAGCTATGTTATGATTCCTAAGCCATCATTTTTGTTTTTCAAGCGTATAAACTGGAAATAATATATATATTTTTGACGATTCAAAATGGGGAAGAAAAGAGAGCATGCCACTCAGGTGAATGTGTATTAAGTCAGGAAGTGGCTACAAGAAAACACCCACTTTATTTAACTTGCCCACATCTATAGTCAGAGCAAAAATTAAAGATAAAATCAACTGAAACAGTGGCAAGCAATGCTAGACGAGGACCCAAGTTAACTTTGGTGGCATAGATAGTCAGAAGGATTGTAAGGAAGGTTAAAACCAATCTCCAAAGCTCAGACTGTAAACAGAAAATCAAGAGTCCATAACAACTACTAGACCCCATCTACACAGAAGCTGGATGCCTGCCAGAAAAATTCTATATCAATCCTCCCATCATAAATGTAAAGGTTAAGAATTTGCTAAATTCTGCTAGGGCTTTAACTGGAACTGTCTGCTTTGTTCGGATGCTGCAGGTGGATTTTGCATCCAACAGAAGATGGAAAAGCAAAGTGCTGTGTATAGTGAAGGCTCTGTGATGCTATGAGGTGCTTCTATTTCACCGGTCCTGGGAACTTTTTGAGATTCTAGGGAATGGTTTTAATGAAGGTAAACAATATAAATAATATACAGATGCAGCCAGGCGATTGTGGCATCTTGGGCTCACAATGTCTCTATAACAACTATTGCATTCAATATTACATAAAATATATTGCTTTCTATTTTACACTTACTGTTCCTTTTAACGCCCACAGAGACAAAAATGCATAGTTTTTTTTTTTTTTTTCTTTTCTTGTTTTGTTAATTTAGATAAAACTATTGGGGGGAAAATGTTCCTGTCTTTTCCAGTGTTGACACTGATGCATGATTAACTCCATCAATAGATGTCACTCTCTTGGCTGTTGTCGAGCCCACAAGACAATGCCTGGATGTGTGCAGTTCTGTTTACTTTGTAGGTATGATGAAAGCCTTGCCAGCCAGTTACAACAATATTAGAGTGAGCTAATCTCTCACGGAGATGAACTGAGAGTGACTCGCACACGCATCAAGCTTGCATTCAGCACTCGCTGCATAGTATGCGTTTAAAGTTAGACTGTCAGGTCTATCTGCAACAGCATGTTGCATTTGTAGGTGACTATATATTCTCAGAATAATGCAGTCTCAGGTTCAACTTGCATAAAATATTTTGTACCAGGGAAAATAAGTGATTGCAGCATTGTTGAATATTGCAGTGACAATGTGGGTTCCAACTAACCCATATTTTCTCAATTCTTCTTCTTTTCTTTGATCACAATAACTCTCCCACTTTCTGCGCTTCGACGTCTTAATCACAAGAATCTACATCAGGTTTGAACATTGAGGGCACAGAAAGTCCGTTCAGCTTGCCAAACACGTTATATACTTGCTGTATGGGAATGCGGGGCACTTTATAAGCAAAAGCCTTCCAAATATACTGCATCCACTCATTGATATTGACATAATGTGTGAAATTCAATGTATCTTGCAAGCTCCACTATGTGTTCTTGAAAACAAGAAAAATGTGACTCAATACTTGAAAAGAAAATAAATACCGGATTACACCATTCCCTCTGATATAACTCCCGCTTCAGAGCTAGTGCTCATTAGAGACGAGCAGAAAAAAATAATTGTTCACACGCAGAAATGAGCCATCATAATTGCATGATTTTATGCACAATTCAAATTCAGACTGTTCCTTCTTGACACAGCCAATACATCTGTCACACAGCTCCTCGTTTTTCTTTTTTTGTTGAATAATTAAAAAAAGAAATAGAGAAACATACTAATGAGAGAACCTTACTTGAGGGCTTTGCCGCTCCACTGACTATCATATTAATGTATTCCTGTGTGAATTAAATGCATCATCAAACACCTAAGTTCCCTCTGTGTTTTCCTCTGAAGATGAGGCCTGGACACCAGTGTCTACCTTGCCCTCCAAAAAATTAAGGGCATTCTTCATTATTTCACCTCTTGTGATTACTTGTTAATAGTCATGCTCTAAAGTTCTTCCTTTTAAATTAAGAAAACATTGTGAATTTATCTTTCTGTGAGAACGACATTGTTTCAGTCGACCATTAAGTCATTAGTAAATATTAAAAGGACAGTCTGATTTATTATAATTCGCTCTTTTATTTCTTACATATTTGCATATGTATGAATCTGTCATATTTGTAGAAATCTCTGCAATATTGAAATTTCAATTTCAGACCTTTGTTTAATCCATAATCAAAAATAATGGTACATTTGAAAAATTTACAAGATATGACAGGTCATATAGTCATAGAAGCTGGTCATAGTGGAATAGAAAAATGGACCAAGAGATTTACTGTACAGCAGGAAAGGAACCCAGTGAAAACACTGAACTACACAACACCTGGAACACCACAGTTAAACATGGTGGTGACAGCATCATACTGTCCATACATGTGAAAAATTGAGAACCTGTTGAAAATGATTTGTTTCAAGCATTCTCTAGCCAGGCGTATTGAGTTCAGGCTATTTTGTAAATACGAATTTGTAAAATGTTCCGTTTGTAGAGTTGCAAAGGTGGTGGAGGCAGTTATAACTGGTGCATGCATAAAACATTGACTCATTGTGGATGAAGACAAATGGATTTGACTTAGTGTTTGTTTTGTTGTTTTTTCTTAATTGTGAAAAAATGGAATAAAATTTTCTCTTCAGATTATGTGCAACATTGTGTTTTTCTTCAACATAAAAAATAATGAAATGCATTAACATTTACAGTTGAAACATTGCAGAAAGTTACAAAAAATATCAACAGATATTGATACTTTTGCACGGCACCTATGCAATATGTGACAGGCAGGAATGCAAGAGGTTAAAACTTAGATTCTACCATTTCTTTTTCATCTTTTTTTTCTTGTTCAGCCTGAAGGTCTGTTACGTACCAGTGTAATCTATGCCTAACCTTTTAACACTTTCCTGAACTTCTCTCTGTTCCTCCTTCCTTCCATTCATCCGCTTATCCCTGCCTTCCTTTCTCCTTGACGCAGACTGACAAGTTTCCAGTGCTCCTTTCCCAGAGTGTCTGTGACAGCTTGCACCGGCTCATTAAGGCAAATTGAAAATGGGGGGTATAAAGAACACATGGAGGTATTTTAAAGACTGCTTTGTAGCTGAGCAAACATGTTGGCTCATGCTCTAAAATGGCATGTCCAGGGCGGAGGGAGTGTGCAAGATTTAATAATCATAATAGACCACATAGCGCTGAAACTGCTACATTGGTCTGGCTTTCACTGAAGAGTTCAGGGAGATGTTAAATTGAGCGTTGATATGGAAATGTGCAAAATCACCCTCTTTAAAGGTATTGCCCGGGCGCCACTAAGGCAAAGTAAAGTATAAAGCAACAAAGCATGCAGTTAAGGTGGGACTAAAATGTTAGTCTGAATATTTAGAATAGATTTGCCCATAGCTCTTGGAGAGCAAAGCAGGCAGTGTTTGATTGATCATGTCCCACAGGGGCGACAGCCAGCACGCCATTTATACACAACAAACGGGCTTGGCTGCACTAAACTAAGCTCACACAACCTATGCAGATAGCGCAGTCTTTCATTTTAACATGTGCATGCTAAACCTGGCTGATAAACGATTTGCCTAGCAGCACTTCCGTCCATATTTTATCACAGCAGACAATGCTTGGTGGCGTTGCCAGACTCGGTGTATATCCAGTATTAGGCGAGAAAAAAAAAAAAAAAAAAAGAGAAGTGTCTCTGCAACCTTTCAACAGCTTGGCTCCTATAATTAACTTCCACAGGACTGATGGGAGCTTTAGTCTGGGGCTGAATGGGAAGAATAAAATAATAATAATAAAAAAAAAACAATAGAAAAGAGAAAAATGGTTGAAGATAAAGATTATAACACCATATACTCACAATACAGATATACTCAGAATTTGACAGAGATAGGAAGATCTTGGGTCAGTCATGCTCGAAGCTCATAACCTCACCCATCCACCGAGCTCTTGTCGAAAGCAGAACTCGCTGAAAGGATTAATGAACATTTACACTTAAAGCTGAGCAGTTGCAAAACACATCAAAAACCTTAAAGCTGTGGCACGCCTGCAACATTTTAAGCCAGCACTTTGAATATGGCAATGATGCCAACAAAATATGAGCGGGGTAGAGTGTTAACGTACATATCCAGAGGCAAGAGTCTGGTAAATCTGGAGCCCCAGTGATTTTCTTTTTTCATCTTTTAATGGAGAGCTTTCAAATTTAAGTGCGTCAGATAAACAGATGTTCCAGTCACAACCTAAAATACCCTCTGAGTTTAAAGAGAAATTTGTTCACGAAGTTCCAGGTTCGATTCAGAACTCTACAGCTTTTGCGGACGTTTCACAGCTTTTTTTTTGCTGCAGTTTCAAATTAAGCAAACATACAGGGAGAAACTATGAAAAAGACATCGTACTCCATATGTAGTGAAGAGGAAATAACAATTATTGCTTTTGCGATTTCTAATCGTAATCTTAACCAGACGAGAGCATGTTTGGGCTCCAGATGACGTCTAGACTATCTGCAATGGGACAGATCCTGCACATGCTTTTTGTTAGGAGGTATCATTAATAGCCAGGCGCGACCTCTGACCATCTCTTTAAACCATTAGCCGGGCTGCTGATGGTTTCTGTTTTCCTTCGTCACAGAAGACCTTCAAGAGGAAGAGTTGTTGTTTTGAGGATATTGTGACACTGACTCGATGTGTTGCGCTTGTTTTTGTAAGAAGGGATAGTTTCTCAGTAACTTGATTAAAATCCATACTCTAATGGAGTTATATTCTTCAAAAGGGACATTTATTGAGAAGTATTTATTGTTTTATTTATTGTGGTAAAGTTTAGAATGAACAGAAAACGAAAATAAATAGTGGTGGGGTCAAGGCATGTTTTAAAACTACAAACATGCTTTGTTATACCATCCATAAAGTCATTTTAATGAGATACCAGCTAAAGAGTTAAAGTCACTAGAGTTTTCTCCTCCAGCTGTTGCTGTGCACTGCTGCCCAGCTGACTAAAACTAGGCCACTCCCTTTTCTCTTATAAGACAAGAGAGACATATTTGGCCATTTGGAAATATTTACAGAAATAATAAAGCATAGACCCTTAAGGGGTAAAAACTAAAGGAACACCACCCATCACTTTATTAAGGTGACCCCACTGAAATAATGGGAAGATACAAGCAAGATTTCTGTTAGGAAACTGACTGTAGGCTTTAACCAGGATGTTAGTGAACTAACTAGCTGATTTCAGCTTCTTAGAGACAAAAAGTAGAAAAGTAAACTGTTCTCCACAGTGAACATGTTAAAAAATGAACATGAGATTTTTCTCATAATATTTCAAAGGCATTTAGTGTGATAATAATTAACAAAAAAAAAAACATTCATGTCTTTCTTGGTAGTATACTTTAGGACTACACTAGTTTCATTTTTTGAAACTGTAAATGTTTTTTCTCAAATCTGTATTAATAAACTCCAAGGAACATCAAGGAAATCATATAGGTTCTAATTATATTTGTGATGATTTCAATTTGGCAGGACTAGAAAAAACTTTTTAAATAGCAAGTGGATTATTCTATATAATCTATGTTATAGGTTTTCATGTACAATTTATTAAAACTAGCATTTTTGCTCGAGGTAATCACACCGTGACAGTCTCATACCGGCCCATGTCTAGTCTAAACATATATGCCTACAAGTGTCAGCAATCATGCGCATGCGTGTCACTTTGTGTGTGCATCTATTAGATAGGAGGGCAGCTCCCATTCAGTAACCTATCACTTAAATCTGGCTGCGGGGCACAGAGTCCATTTGTCACGTCACGCTTTTGTTATCACACTTTTCTTCAGAGAAAACAAACGGCAAATCGCACAAAAGACCTCCACGGAACGACGCTGCCTCATCCGGTGAGAGCTCTTTATTAGATATGATGTGGAAAAGAGGAGGACTTAGACTTAGCAGAGGAGGTGGAGAACGAGGAAGACGTGTGGGCGTGCGTGTGCGTGGGTGTGTGTGTGTGTGTGTGTTGGACTGTCACTGCAAACGAGTACGTTTCCTACTTCTTATAGAGTGTGTGTGTCTATGTATTCATGTGCATCTAGGAGAGTGTGGAGGTGTGTGTAAGAAAGATACCCGGAGCCTTGCTATAGCACTCTGTTCCTAAATCATGTGTACAAGCTGTTTTCAATAAACTGTTAAATTTGATAAAGAGGTCTGGGATTATATTACAAAGCCCACAGGGCACTCGGACCTCTGCTGTCATGAATACATTTTGCCTGATAATAACACTGTGACTTCAGTCGCTGCCACAGGAAAAACTGCTGCCCTTCTGGAAATCAAGTTGCACGACAGGGTGACACCTGTATAAATGGACAGGTGATGAGATTATAATATATTTATGCTTCCTGGGCTGGTGTTAAGGGACTCCTACAAGCAAGAGTAAGTATCAGCCAGAACTGGAGGCGGTGGCCCTGGAAACCATGGGGGTGAATCCCCTCACCTCGAAGGAGAGGCCTTTTATTCATGAGGGGGAGTAACACAGACAGATAGAGGATTTGTAAATAGGTTATAAGACTTTGTGTTTACATGAAGAATTTCTACTAGGTTATGCTAATTTGTCAGAAATATGAACTGTATTGTCCATTAACCCTTGTGTTGTCTTGTGGGGCAAAAGTGGCCCCCTAGCATGTTTAGCTGTAGAAAAAATGCCCTTAACTATCTTTTTCCGACTTGAAATTTTATGACTTTTCCTAAATTGACCCCGTCATTAGAAAAAGTGATACTTTATTTTTGTTTATATTTCCATGTGGGCTGTACACCACTAGGGTACAACGATTGTCTTATGGGTCATTTTGGATCAGTGATTTGTAAAACCATTTAAACAGCAGAAAAAGCCACACACAAACTCTCTCTAATACACACACCACCCAACACACCACCCTGCACCCAGGATGCTCAGCATAAGAAAACCTTCATGAGATGAACATCATCTTGTGAAGATTTTCTTCATCTTATGTTCGACATTTTATGTTGAGCAGAAGATGTTCTTGTGTTGAACATCTCGTATAATTATGAGATAAGAACTGATGTCAAATTGTTCACAAAATCAAGCAACATTTTGTTTTGTTGTGTTACCAGAGGTATTTTTATATTTCACTTCCTAAGAAAAAGTAATTAGTCGTTGACTAAAAATTTCCAAATTGTTGACTTTTTTCCCTTTCAGTATAATTAATTCAAAAGTAATAACTTCACATTTATATAGTTACAATAATACACATTTACTGTGTAAAAGAAAACTTCTACAACACTTGGCTTGTGGTAAAAAGAAAAAAAAAGTGTGAAATACTGTTGATCGTCTTTCTGTATTGTGTAACAAAATACATGATAAAAAATTTATTAAATTGAGTTGAATTGATAAATGTCAGATTGTCTCATCATGCAAAATAGATTTTGGATTTAAAATTCAATTAATTTGCTTAATTTTGGGACTTTTGTTAGGGCGGGTCATTTTTGACCCACAGGACAAGGGGAGTAAACAGAATGTTAGGATCGCACGAGGGTTAAACAAATAGAGGTTTATACGTATTTTTTTTTTAAGTACTTAGTTAAAAACACCTTCCTGACCAAAATTAGTTAAATAATTCACTTTGGAACCATTGGAGTGGAACATCATTACGTTAAACCATCCCAAAACAAGAAAAAGTACCTCCACTTCTGACGCTCTCGGATGTCAGAACTCATTACTGCGTAAGCGCCCATATTACTTGGTATTCCCGACGGTGCCAGACTTTCCCATATCTTTGGTCTCCATACAGTATCTAGGTAGCTAAGAAGGTGGGCAGGTGATGAATGTTCAGTAATTGTCAGAGTTCAAGTGGTAAAAAGATTCAAATCCATGACAGTGAGAAATGGAAGAGATCCCCCCGGGGAAATTTCAGGCAGCGAGGAAGTGCATCCAGCCTGTCTAAATAACTGATCGTACCTCAACTTGGTCACTTGCTCAGAACGTGCGCTCTAATATTAGAAGTTTGCCTGTCTTGCAAATCAGAGTTTCTGCAGCTTTTTTCCCCCGTGTTAGCAAAGTGAACGTTTTCCAAATATGATTTTCCAATTTTATCTATGACTGTGAAGGAGTTACTTTTCAGAAAATATGACTAAAAATGAAATTCATAACAGGAATAAATTTTTGAGCCGGACTGTAACAGAAGTGTTTTTTGTATGCACATTACAAATATGAAGTTTTGTGTTGAAATAAAATGGAAGGATGTGATCTTTCCTTGCTGGTGTCAATTCTGGTGATGGAGGGAAATGAGTGCTCAAATAAATAGTTGACTGTCAGCTTGGTTTAGGAATTTTTTTTTTCCTGTTTATTCAATGTAAACACCATATATAAAATCCACCAGGTTGTGTTGATGATAACATTTAGTGTCAATAACCTTACTGAGTGAAGAAGATTCAAAGTTAGCCATATTCAATATTGTTAAGTGTTGTAAAAGTCAAATTAAAGAAGCACAAACGTTTGGAGAAGCTGTTTAAAATTAAGCCCTATGAGACACATCTGCAGTTTATTTAGGCTTCAAGAGAGCAACATTTAAAGCACAAAACAGGAAGAGTGACAAGAGTAATGGGCTCCATTTTATCACTGAGCTTTCAACTTCTCTGATGAACATGTTGGATTTGGAAATGTTTTTTCCTGCTGGTATGGCTGTAGGACTGATTTATGATTGCAAATTCATGTGAGATCTTTTTGTAAACAGTCAATGATACCCTCCATAAAAAAAGGGTAAAGCACAAATTGCTAATTAAGCTGGTTGCTTACAAAGATGTGTCCGAGCAATAATTGTCCCATTACTTGTGTTAAGCCATTGCTGCACCGTAGATACAGAAAGGCTTACCTGAGCGAAGGAGAAATAGACTGTTACTCAGTAGCCCAAAGCTTCTCATTAGATGATGAAAGTAAAGTTTACATTTCACTTAGAAATCAAGATCATTTGCAGGTTGATCAAGATTGTTGGATTTGTAGGACTGTCAAATTGTTTTTTAAATCGCTTGTGAATTATTCACTTTCATCAACTGAATCTCCTGTTATCTATAATAACCATTATTTTCAGGGCTTATAATCTACTATTAAATCTTCTGTCATAAAGATAAACAAGACCTATCCCCATCCAGTATGAGAAGTCAAAAGCTGACTGAAGCAAGAAGCAGTCAAAAAAGCAATTTGTATCTATAATGATCTAAATGCATGCACCAAGTTCAAATAATAGACCTACATCGATTGTGTTGTTAAAGTAATAAAGTTAATCTTCTTTGAGGTAGAGATTCTGTTGAAAAGCTATACGTTGTTAAAATATGCTTGGCTGCATTAGATAGCTCTCTGGTTGGACTTTCATCTCAATCTTTCTAAGGTGCTTTTAACTTTCATTGCTCTCAACTTGGCTTTGGGTAATTCATTTTGACTTGTACCAAACAAGCACACCCAGAGTTTTATCCAGAGATGCACTCTCAGACAGAAAGGAGATCTCTGTACTATTTCTTTAAAAACCATCTGTCACAACTTGCTTTAGAGATTTTGTGTTATTTAATAAAGGAAAATGAACTCTGATTTTGAGTATGTACATTGGACACTTCCAGGAAAGTCTTACACCTTCTTAGATAAAGAATATGGCTTGTTTTGAGGTACATTAATCATCACAGATGCCTAGACAGCAAAAGGGCCCATGAGCATTTCCAAAAACACAATGACAAAACTTTTTAGTAATAATGTGGGAAAACTAAAAAGGACATTTGCTTGAAAATTGCCATTCAAAAAATTAACATTATTAAAAGGGACACAGATTCCAGAACAAAAGTTTTAAAATTGCTTTCAAAGAGCAATAAAAACCTGGACAAGCCTTTTTGTTCTTCTCCCAGAGATGTTGTTCATGTAGAATAACTTTACAACAAACTTACACGCTGGGGTTGACTCAGTGCTTGTAGTCAAAATATAGCAAAGAAAACACCAGGGGCCGTCTGCTTCACTGGAAGTGGGGCTTGTTAAAGTCTGACCTTCCCAAACAACAACAAATCAGCACTCTGTTGACTTCCTCCTGGGTTAAGCTGTGGTTAATACGGACCGGACAACCGTTTTCAGCGGGACAATCAGTGGCCCCTCACATTAATGATATAAACAGGCAGACGGGAGTAGAGATTGATTAAAAAAAAAAAAATAACTTACTTTATTACAAAAAGAATCAACAAAAATATGATGCACTCTCAGACAGAAAGGAGATCTCTCAGTAGTGCTGTTAGGGCCTCATAAAGAGGACGTTTCCTTTCTATATTTGGTGACTGGACCTTCCCTCTTTGCGAATAGTAGTCCTCAGTTGTATCTCACTGTCTGGTACTCCAGTGCCACCCCCCCAAGGTGCAGGGAATTACCCTGTCTAGCACCCCTTCTCTATATTTAGGCCATTTAAGGTTGCATGGTTTAAAAGGGAAAGTCAAAAGATGCCATTCTTTATGAATGTCTGAGCTTATGAATAGGGTCGCAGCGCCTCTTCCTCCATCCCCTCGGGAGCTCACCTTTTCAAATATAACAAATGCCTCAATTAAAATCCCCTTCAAACACCGTGCTTATTTTTTGATAACAATTGCCCACTGCCTCCCTTTTGTCCCCTTCCTTTTCTCTTCTACTTTATTTCCTTTCTCTAAGGAGGGCTGATGCAAAGGGGCACGCAGGCCAGACGATATTTCCGTGTAGCGAGAACAGAGGGAGACAGAAAGAGACGAAATAAACTTAGAGAAGAAGATAGAGAGAGGGAAAGAGCAAGCAAAAGAGGAGAGTGTTTTTCTTTTGTGACCGAAGGAGGGGTGTGAGGCCTAGAATGATGTGAGCCAGCAGATGGCAGGGTAACAACAGTAATATAGCTACATTTGCTGTGTCTGTCTGCAGTCAAATTGCAGGTCTGAGGGGAATCCTTGGTGTGTGCACAAACAAATGTGTTCAAATATTCCAAAACCTTAAGGTTTCACATATACACAAACATACATAATGTTAATATGTACGCTGATTTACTAAGAGTTCAAGAAAATTTAAAACTATTTTATACTTTCTCTTCAGTGTTTACACATTTTTATTCAAAGACTCCATTTTTTTTTTTTTTTAGGAAAGTTTGACACCATTCAGATCTCAAAGGGAAAATTGAACTAATCCTGAATGATGAGAACTGATGTTTACATTAGCCCTGAGAAGCTGAGATGAATTAAGGCTTCAATTGAAGATGGCTGGCATTCATAATGGTGGACTTAAAGATGGCAAACAACAGCAAACAAGTAAATCCAAACAACATGATCTCCCCTGGACATTATCAGCATGTGAAGCTCATGGTAGCGGAGCTGTCTGGCATTGTTTAGCTTAGCTTAGACTTGACTGGGTTCGATTAAGCTCCGGGGAGGAAACCAAAGGCAGACTTTTTCCATTCAGTAATATTGACTAATTAATAATTATGTCAGCCCCCCGCCCCTCTTCAGCTTTGGGTTGCATGCTGGTTTTGTGGGCATGATTGCAACCATGTTTTTTCTTCTTCTTCTTTTTTTCTTTTTTCTTTTTTTTTTCGGATGAAAGCCTGCTCAGGAGTTCTGTTTACTGCATCTTAAAAACTGTGCCTCTCTGCATACAAATGCACACAAGTAAATTAGACCAGAGCAAATGGTGGTTTACAGTACATGTTGCACAAGGGACAAAAAGAGCTGCAGAGAGCAAGGAACAGGATCTCTGTTTGAAACTAACAAGCCAACTTGTTGTGGAGTCGAGTGTGGTTTTTATCTGGAGCTCCAGCTGTTTTGTATAGAAGCATTTATGTCACTCTTAACATTTTCTCTGTCTGTCTTCATGTGCCTGTCTCATCCCTACATTTTTTTTTTTTTTGTTCCCTCAGCCTTGGCCAATAATGTATGATATCTCTATCTTGAGAGCCACGCTAATATTATAGAGCACCCAGACATCCCCTTTTGCCTTTTGGGCTTTTTTCTTTTGCCTTTGACTCTTCGAGTGTATCGTCAAGAGTGTCTCCTGACAATTTCCAAAATGTGTTGTAATGGTTTGTTTATGATTATTTTCTGCAGCATTTGTCCCATTTTCACTGACTGATGCTTATGAAAGAGTACCCAGTTAAATTGGATGGAGAATTCCCAGATGATTGCGTCCCTCAAAGAACATATCCGAGAAAAGCCCGAGTAAATAAATCTCCTGGACTCCAATAAAATATGTAGTTCATCCCTATGAATCACAGAATATGGTGGGGGTTCATTTCTGACCATGCTGCACTGGCTGCGGGCTCTGAAATTTTTCAGAGCAAATTATGTGATATACAGAGTGGGACAGTGGTTGTTAAACTCTGTTAGAGAAAACACATTATCACACGATTCATCTTAAGCAAAAATGAGTTTGTAAAACCGTTTTGACAGCTCAACCAATGATTTATGTCTGGCTTCATGATATTTGTGTAATGCTATATTTATTTCCCCTTCCAGTAAACAGTTTATGGTCAGCCATTAGTTTAAATTTAACAATTATTCAGTTGAGATGTTTATCTAAAAAAAAAAAAAAAAGAAGAGTTTCTCCTTTACTTTTTTGGCACACCAATCTCCTTCTTTCTCCAACAATTTCGGTCTAATATAATCTTCCAGAACCCAAACAGCATTTTTCCTCCATTTCTTTCCACCTCGTCAGGTCACAGTTCAGCAGACAAGTCGGAGCAAACCTCAAGTGAAGAGATGGTGAAAATGTCTGGGTGGCTCAACCCTTTCAAATTAAATGGATGGCATCCCAGGGAGGCCTATCAAAAATGATTAAAAAGGGTGGAAGACAGCGTGTGTGTGAAGTGTCAAGACGAGTCGGCACAGGCTAGCAGACCAGCAACGAGAGCTGGGAAGCTTATTAGCATTTCAGCGGATAGCGACCTGCCTAGCCCCGAGCGCTGATCTTAACACTGGTCTGTCCTAAACCACACCGCTCTCTGCCGCTCTCTTTCCTTCTGTGTGTGCAAAAAAAACGTTTGTGTCAAGATGGAGGTTCACCAAAGTCAGGAATGTTTCTGTGTGTTACTGTCAAATTAGAGCTGCAGCCTGACAGATAGTGTTTGTATGCAGTATTTTGAGGAGTATGTTGGATTCCAAATACAGTGTGGGTAAAAGCAAATGTCAAAGTTTGCTGTTATCAGTTCATGGCATTAGATTGGAGTATTAAAGCAGTGGCTTCCAACTTCCTGTTGGCAGAATTAAAATTCACTCAATCACACTTATATCCTCATCATCTCTAAACTAAGACTGGGCTCATCTGAGATTCTCACAATACAATAATACTGATCAACAATGTCAGGTTTCTCAGGATTCGCACGAAAAGTGAAGCAAATTCAATAATATGCTCTTTGTATGAAATTGTTTTCATTTAAAACAGAAAAGCGACAAGTAATGCTGTTAAAATAGCTTATTGATAGTTAAGGGGGTAATACCTTTTGTAATATTTATACATTATTTGATTTCAATAGACAGACCTAGGCAAGAGCATAAAAATAGACATCAGTGCATTTAGAACAAATTTTCAGTATATTAAACATGTTTGCTGTATTTACGGTCAGCAGAAGCTGGCCGTCTTTTAAGTGAGAGAAGCTTCTTCTATCTGTATTTCATCCAGCTAACAGGCAGCTTGCAGCAACAGGTGGGTCAGGCAAAGGGCTGTTGCCTATCTGAGCAAAGCCAGAGAAAATCCTTTCTGCATCTTAAAGACAAAAACAACAACCTTTAAACAGTATGGTTTCATCAAAATGGTAGCTTTTTAGAAAAAAAGAAAAAGAATTCGAATAAATGAGCAAGCACTTAAATTTATCTGAATTTAATTGTTTTAATTTTGTGTGCCAAACAGTAACATTTTAAATCTAATTATTTCTGTACGTTGATACTGGTACCCAATGTCTTGTTTTTATCTATCAGGAGATACCAGTATATATTTTCCACATTTTATATTACTCTGCTTATGTAAATAGCAAACCTAGTGCTCTTGCAGATTTTTACCTAAGTTTAGGCATTCCTTTGGTTTTATACTACAAGGATCTGGAATAAACATGCTGTATGTTGGTTACAGTTACATATTACGGTTAAATTGTAATTCAGTAATAATCTGTAGATAAAAAAAGCATAACATGGATAAAAAACATTTTCTCTTTCTCCACCTTCTGTCTGTAATATTTGTTTTTCCTTTTTTGATACCAATTGGAGTATATGAAAGCATTTAAACATTAAATGGTAACATTTGATCCAAAAAGTATTATGTTTGATAAATGTATTTGGATAAATGCTAGCTTGAGTCTAAAAACAATTTTCTACAGGTTTACATTCAATGTTTGATTGTGGAACACAATGCAATACAAAAGCAACCCTTGAACAGAAAAATCCTTCACCATTATTTTTCTCCCCCCTCCTCCTCTCTGTGTTTTGTCTTTGAAAAGTGTGCGAGCATCACAGTGGACCCGGATGCTTAATCGGTCACTGTGGCGGGCCATGTTGCGATATCAGGCATTTCATATGACTTTATTGACTCTGAGTTTTTATGCTCTTCTTCATCCTGACAGTATAAAGAATGGGCTGACGCCGTTTGGCCAAGATTGGAGGCCATTTTATGTCCTGGGCTGAACAACGTGACTAATGGGAAGCCCTGCAGGACTTTCAGTGATATCACTCAAAACAAAGTTTGACATGGTGTGTGTGTGTGTGTGTGTGTGAGAGAGAGAGAGAGAGTTATGTTTACTGTTAGACTTTAGGAGCCAACATTTAGCAACTTCATAAGGCATATTTCCTTTGCAAAGTTCCTTCTCAAGATTGTGTTTTCATAGAAATTAATTACTGAGAGTACAATAATGTGAGCTTCCATACAGCAGGTATCCTTTGTCCCCTGACAAGGTTTTCTCACTAAAGCGACCTTGGGATGATGAGCCTGGGTGCCTACCTTATAGCTCCCAGCTCTACTCAAGCCCCCACAGAGCATCTTAATGTCTGAAATTAAAGATCGGCTCTGCCTAATCTGTGTACAGTAGCTACCCTACCTTTGGCATGTGGTTGTTGCTAATTACTTTGAGCTGTTAAGGGAGACATATCTGGGGAGACTGGCAGGAGGGAGAGACCTACAAACCCAGTTTAAAAGAAGAATCTGATTTTCCCATTGCTCCCGCTGGCTTTATTTGACCTGTTGGATATGCATTGTTCTGTAGCTGCCGGTTCCAGGCTAGGGATCTACCTGTTGTTTAGTTATGTTGGAAACAATGCCTTTAAAATTGTTTCCAATATTACGTTGATTGTTTTTCCAAGCATCTCTGTAAAATTTTCGTATTTTTAAAAAAATTTTTTTTTAAATGGGAATCAAGGTGTGAAAATTGGGAAGTCATGTTTGCTTGGTGTGGTACAATGACGCCTTTGTTCTATATTGCATGAATGGGACCCAAGCAAACACTGATCTGTCCCTTCTGCGTGTGAACCTGGTTCTGACATTTGAGCAATTAACTCTCATTATCAGGTTTAAAACAAAGTGCCTACATTTATTAGATATCATACTTAAACAACCAAAACAATAACAAAAAATGTAAATTTTTTTGACTATAAAACTGAAGTGGTGTTAATCAATTTGAAATTGCAAGTGAAGTGGCTGCAGCAAGGCATGGTGTTGATGTCGGGGATGTGGTTTAGCGTGCTCGCCGCCTGGTAAACTGCTCCATTTAACTCCCCTCCGACTCCCACTGGCTCATTGCTAAATAAGGATATCAATTAGGCTAAAGCACTCAGCAAAAGCTCCCAAGTCAACCATCAGCCTAGGCATGAATGGATCTTTTGGGATATTGACTGCAGCAGCAATAGGTTTGTAAGTGGGCTGACCAAGGGGTAATTAAAGCGGCATTATCATGTTACAGCATTTATGGTGCTTCTGAGGCTCTGTGCTGTCCATGTATTCAGGGATACTCGTATCAGCCACTGTAGCAACAAGTACATAAGTGAAAAGAAAAAAGTTAATTAATTATCTATGTCATAAGGAACTTTAAGTCTGTAAAAATGCATTTTCGGTCATATTGTGGACGTGGCTATTATGTTTAAGTCTGACAAAGTGTACATTGAAGGTTAAAAAAACTGTTTCAGTAACAATGAGCAATGTCATTACATGCAATGAAGAAAATTATCAGTGCCAAGCTCAAGGCTGCCCACTGTATGATGTGGCCTTGATATATGTGCAATTACAGCATAATTGCAGAGATAATTACTGTATGGGCAAGATTAATAACTTTATTAGCTAAAATGGCTCACTTTTAAAAGAGGAAAATGTATACGTTGGTCTAGTGGATCCAAATTTGCTGAAAGTCAATTAACAGGCTGATTTTGTGTCTCATTACTCACATATTTCACCTTGGAAAGGCACCTTGGAAAGCATAATTTAAAATGTAAAAAAGGTCAGGATGTCCCTCATACAATTAAGCCACAGTCTATGAAGAATTTTGTCATAGTGAAAGCAATGGAAATGGGTCTATTTTGACCACTACAAAATTATTCTCTAAATTGCCAGAACAACTTCATGAAAAGACCAAAGAAATTACCAATAACATTAGTCTCATGTTCTACTTTATCTTTCATTTTAGTTTGAATTGTGCATTTTACAACACAAACTCCTTCTAAATCCTCATTTTTAAATACGCAAGCAGTCAGTCTTTAAGCTCTGTTGAAACAATAAAAATGTTCCTTTTTAATTTAGTCAACCTAGTCATGCAGCACCAATGACAGGGCTATATTTGTCTTATCAAGACCTATTAACCATTTCCATTTTCTTATTAAATGTGTGCTCCACAATTTGTGATTTTTTTTTCCCCATCATGATGTAATTATGATGTATCATTTCTCTCAAATAAAGGCTCTGTCTTCAGTTGGTGTTAATTTGAACATGTGAACTTTATACTTTGAACTAATTGGTTGCTGTCGAAATCCCCTGAATGTGAGTAATTCGATCAGGTATTCCATAACCATTGTACAATTTAATTTGAGTAATTTAATTGGATTTGACTGCTTATTTCTGGGCCACTCTCCACTCAGTATCCAAGAACTGGAGAGGTATCCTGAGGCAAATGCACGCTAACTGCCACCAGTTCCTCACACCAACACAGTTCGGGCCTTCCCGAAAGATGGCTTCGCTCGATAAGGCCAGAGACATAATTTGTGCAACGTGGGTGATTTGAGGAATAAATACCTTCTCCAACTTCTTTTCACTGATTAAATGTAATAATAAAGCACACTGTTGCATTTTTTTCTTCCCTATAGAGGAAGAGCAATATCCATTAAGCCATAACAGAGTTGCACTTTTGCTACCAACAACTGTTATGAGGTCAAGAACACAAATATTTGGAGTTTTTTGACCATTTTTTGTTAAAACATCTGACATCGTTCCCTGTTATTTAAGGTGATGTTAAATAATTGTAAGATGTTTAATAAGTCAAAATTTTTATTGTATTTTTTTCTTGGTGTGGAATTGTCTGCCAACTTCATCTCAGTATTCAGGCATTTCATGAGCACAGATATAATTATTTTTAAACTGATGTTTCAATGTAAAAAGGGCATACACAATTTCCAATTTTATCCAAGTCAGTTCTTCTACATCTAAGCTAGAGATGGACACCTGAAGGTGTCATAATCTCTTATGAATCCTATTTCTAAGTGGAAGAGTTGGAAAATCATTTGCCTAAGTACCTTTTCCAGCAATCCACACATATGTTGATGAAGACAAGCATTTTTAAACTTAGTGAAGCAGCGATCACAATATCGCAACTGTGAAATTGTGACTAGGAAACTCTCTAAATCTAAAGTAATATGGGGAAACTATTGAAAATGTTTAAAAACGGGTGAAAAACAAAGAGCTGATGGTACAAGACTGAGTTGTTGCTAGTCAAGATGTTCGAGGAGAGCGTGCCCATCACATAATGTAGAAATTATAAAGATAAAAACCTTTGAAACATAATGAAAATTTCTGAGCCAAACTTTTGGTGACATTTTCTAAGTTTAGGAACTCCTAAATAATAATAAACAACATATCTGAATGCTACCATGACATTAATATGCAAACATTCTTCTCCATATAGTTTAACTAATGACATTTGTGATCTTTTTTTTTCAAGCCATAGGTGTGTGGGTGCTTAAAAATTAGTATCTACTAGGATTAAATCATTATTTCTGGTTGAAACACAATCACTACTATGCAATACCTTTCCGCTCCTCTAACCTGTTTGCATGCATGCATCATGAGTGGTTGGACATCATGAAATTTATTTTCCCTCATTTAATCCATTTAGACCCTGTCCGTAGTTTAATATTTGCACCAGCACAGGCTTTTCAGTTATCACATATAACAGGTAATAGGGAAGTTGCTCTGTGTACACAAGCTATATTTTTCTCTGTTATGCACTAAAAAAGAGGGATTGCCCCTTAGATATTACATTAATGTAAGCATGTGCTACCCATTAGTATTACTGGTACCTGTGGCCTTGAGACATGATGGCAAGAGAGAGAGAGAGAAAAAAAAAAGTAGTGGCAACATCCTTCTTCGGTACTCCGCTGCTGTACCCAAACAGTGCGACGATAGAGCCGAGAGAAAGGGAGCAAATGAAAAGGAGAGAGAGATGAACACAGGAGAGAGAGAGATTAAGTGCACTAAGGAGGAGAGAGAACCACAGAGTGGAGATTGTGAGTGAGCGATGCCTATAGGCAACGCCGGCTCAGTCTTGCTCGGGTCCTCGTAGTTTCAGAGACAGGGATGACTCTGCCACTCTGCATCACTCTTATGTAGTATTCATAGCAGCAGGTCCCTCTAACACAATTTGTGACCTCCAACCCAGCTGGGGAACATTGGGAGTTTAACAATGGGCGACTTCTCGGGGAGTGAGTGTACCGAGACTATGGTGAGAAACTTCCCTGTCTATTATTTCTCTTTTTATATATTGTGGGGAACGTGTCTTTTCTGGGAATTCTGCAATAAAATGACTGTTATTTATCATTACCAACCTCTTTATCATTTAGTCAATAAAAGGCCTCTCACTTTCTCTCTCTCCTTCGCTCCATCGCGGTCCGGGAGTCAGATATCTGTATTAGTCCCCCCTGCCTCAGGGCGAGCTGTGTCAAAAGCTAAATCATGATCAGCTATGGCTTTCTGGCTAAATTGTGTATGAAGGCCCCAGGCAGAAAAGGTGCACATGCTCATTATTGGAGACACAGAGAAAAAGAGAGTGAAGTTTGCACACATGCACTAAGGGACACACACAAACAAAACTAGGAGGGATCGCTCCTTACACTTGGTAAGAGTACCTCGGTCATTAGGATCCAGGCAAAAAGTTCAAGTAACAACTTCAAATGCATGTACTGTTTAGGGCTCCGTAATCTAAGAGAAACACACAGTATTCATTCTGAATGCTGCTATTAGGATGAATAATGGAATTTTCATCCCATCTCCTCATTGTCTATCCTGCATCGCTCACAGCACTGTGTGCACTTTTGCAACAAAAAAGGCGTTAAAGACTCATCACAATGTAAATATGCATTGTAATGTGATGCACAACACACAGCTAAACTTTCAGTTCAGAGTAATCCTCTTTGCTATTGACATTGCATGCATTCTTATTGACAGTGCAATAAGAGTGCAATTCATATTGCGCATTCATAGCATTGCATCTCCTATTTTTGTCAGTGTAAATCATTAAAGAAGGTGCATTACATGATTAATTGTTCTTAAATCAAAACTGTTCTTACAAAAGAAAAGCCTTGAGTTTGAGGACATGTAGCTTGTTTTGAAGGGAGAAGTATAAGTTAACAAAGGAGCATTTTTGACTGCACTGGCATTCGCTGTATTAGTGCAATACACAATACACTCCAGAAAGAAAACGTCAAAGAACTGAACACATAAGATCCACACAGAAAGCTGTGGCTGCAAGAAAGGCATGTGTGACAAAAGTAACATTATAAGTCAGCCACACAGTATATGACCTCAGCAAGGATGGTCTATAACTAAAGCTTGATGACAGCCAGAAGATGGAAGCAGTGGAAGTTACTCAGGAAGGCCTTAATCTGTCTGCCCACAACTATTCCTTAAAATGCCCACAAAGTTTCCGTTGAAAGAAGAAAATGGTTTTGATTAGAAAACAATTTATTAATAGAATTCACAATTTCACTGTTTAAACCTTGTAGTCTAAAGATTGGCACATACTGGGCAAGGCCTTGTGAATACCACACTGAGAGCTGATCTATTAGGATCTCGATAGTAATCGGTGTCACTCCAACATAGAGGTTCGTTGATAATTGACTCCAGGATCTGTTACCACAGCAGAGCTGCACCAAAATCATCTACAGAAACTGTAACTGTAATTATTAGAAAGTTAATGCTGACGCCAATGAGTTGTTTTTGAAGATTCTGTCAATACAAAGAAAGGGAAGAGACTTTGAGTAGGGAGACAGCTGTAGATGTCAGATTCTTAACTAGATATTTTTGTTTCCTTTCCACGCTTACTTTAGCAGCCACACATTTCTTTCTTTCTATACCTTATTTTGAAACATATGAAACACAGCTCCTGGTACTTGTATTTATTGCATTGATAGTTTGATTAGGAACAACTCTACCATACATTTCAACATGAATAGCCTGCAATAATTTGCTGTACCTGTCAATGGACTTTTAGTTACATAAAAACAAATATTTTAAAAAGCAGAGTAAAACAGCTCAGGAGGACCCAACAATAAAAATCTTTGCAATAATTACTAAATCAGAATATAGCAAAAATAAGTAATGGTGATGCAGTTGCTCTCTATTAATGCAATGCTTCAGTTTAATAGCAACACATTTACCATTCATGTGGAGAAGCATGTGGTTCTAGTTTTATTTAAAGACGCAGGACAAATCCCTCTGCTGCACATCCCAGATCCAGAATCACAAGAAGGAACCACAAGGCCATTGAGCATCCAAAGAGCCTTTTATGTAGCATTTTAAAATAATTTTATGGCAAAAAAAAATAAATAATAATAATCCATATTTCAAAGTTTCTTTTTTGAAAGATTCATTCTACTGAGATTTCTGTCCTAATTTTCTCTTTTTTCTTCTTTGACTAAAATTCTCTACCCTGATTGCCTTTGTATTTCATATGGAGTTGCATTTGCTAGCTAGCAAAGCACAGAGGACTTGGTCTCCCCTTTAGGACATTATCACCTTGTCCAGTCCTCTGGAGGGCCGTGCTGTCCCCAGTGCAGCAGTTCCTGCTAGCGCTAATTAATTAAGAGGGCAGGTTGGCTGCAGCGGAGAATGGGCCCAGAGCCTTTTCGTCTAGTAGAAAACACAGACAAAATGCCTAGAGACCAATCACCTCCTCTCCCCGTGATGAAACTACTAAGCACTCTGAAATCAGCAGAGATTTAAGAACAGGTGAATTAGCAGGGGTAGCTTGCACTAGCTTTTTTTGTCATTAAGGCAATCCTTTTACATTTCTCCTAAACCCATCTTTGTTTTTATTTGATCAAACTGACACAATTGTACATTGCAATTTATTCACTGCACAAAAAAAAAAAAAACTTGCCTCTTTGATATATAGATTTTACTCTTATGTAGACTGACTTGTAAACTATATTAGAATACACCACTTAACACCAGCGCACAGCCCTACATCATAACATTTGCACAGTGTTCTTGTACAAGATGGAAATACAGTGTCAGAGGGAGATAGAGTCGGGAAGCAAGTGGGGGAAATAATACAACCACATTTAATGAAAGGTTAAATTTTCATTTACTCACTATTGACTGAGCTGAAAGGGCCATTATTTATTGTATTGGCATGATGTGGCCCATTAGTGCTGTATTGGAATTGGTTTGACTCCTTTCTCTCCCCCTTTCTCACTGACTCTGTGTTGCTCAGCGTTGTGAGATCGCTTCAAGCTAAAGTGTGAGAAAAGACCTGTTTGCGAGTGTGTGCGTGTGTTTTTCCACGTGTGTGTTAGCGAGGCAGACGGAGGCCGATGTGAGCTCAAACTTTCCCCGCTGAATTCCATCTGTTTATTTATCCGCCGTCTGCGTCCTCAAATATTGCTCGGTGATTCGGGCATCGATCTGTTGTTCTTGCGATCTTACTGACTCATCAATGACAATCTAATTCCGTTTATCGCATTTTATCGCTCGCTGTCTCTGGAAAGTGACAAGACACATTGCGGCCGCGCGTAACCTAATAAAGGACCGCTCTGCTCAATCCAGATTAAGTCACGAGACGGCTCGGTTCCTCAAACACACAACGCATTCATTTAGAGCGGCCGCCTAATTGGGGTTCGCTGCAGACAAGCCGAGAGGTGCAGAGGCTTTCAAATCCTAGTCATCTTTCTTAAGACCAATTATTCATTCGTTTATTAGCATCCCAGTGCACACTCCACACAGAAGTGCAATAATGAGGGGGAATCTACATAATTCCATGCTTAACAAAAGTACCCCGAGGCCAAACTGCACTCAAATATTCAAACACAAGATCAGGTCAGTGGTTTTGAGGTTAATAAAAGTAGAAACCTCTTGCTTGTGTCTAATTCTTCCTTAGAATGAAAACAAAACAACAAAAAAAACATGATCAGGATTTTTTTTTTCTTTTTACCTTTGCTATATTTCATTTAATATTTGCAATTTATAAAAAAGTTTGTTCTGTATTAGTGATTTTTGTTACTGGATTCTTTTTAGTGACCAATATTCAAAGTTTTATTATAAAAAATTAAAATGTATTTTATTTTAAGATTTTTTTCTCCATTATTATTATCCACAACTTTTTTCAGATTCTGCTTCTTTAAAATACAGTTTACAAAGAAAATGTGATTTTATTGCAATTGTAGGATTCAATCTGGCCGTCTAGACATATTTTCTATATCACGCATATACAAAAAGAGTCGTACTTTTAGAGCGGCAGAGATCAGTGCCCTGTGAGCGGCGATGCCACTGCGAGCGCCATCTGGCTATCTGAGGTCAAGCTTACTGCTCTGATAGCTGTGACCTGATATGGTGCAAATTGGTGGACTTTTATTTTAAATTTTCTGCATCACTGGTGGCGACATAAGAAAGTAAACCTCACTGGTGAATTTCGGCACACATCACACTACTCATTCGCGCTTGCTCTTCAAATTTTATGACCCTTCCACCCGGTTTCTTCCCTCCTTTTTTTTCTTCTTTCTTTCCCCTCTCAGTGCTACATATACGGCATGGGGCTTTACTGGCTTGTTTTCTGTCTGTTGGCACGCTGTGCCAGCATCCGACACCAGCTCCCTGCCACTTTCACAGGCTGTAAACATCTGGGGAAGGCCTTTCATCTGGTCAATGTGGTAAGGGGACCCAGGGGCTCTGGAAGAGTGCCACGATAAAAACAGGGTTCCACACTTGGTTAAGCAAGCTGAAGCCCGCCACTGTAACAAGCTGTGTTTAAAAAAAAAAAAAAAGGGGGGCAAATGGGAGAAAAAAAAATTTACAGGCTAACACCACAAATTAATAGTTTCCTTCAGAAGGAACACTCATTTTAGAGTAGGCTCATTAATTTGACATTTAAAATGGCAAGTTACCAAAAAAAAAAAAAAAAGGGCTAGGGAACTCCAATACACATTTCTGCACACATGTGGCTGAATAATAAACTAAAACGTAATTTTTATTTTCAAAGAAATCTGATCAGAGGAAATGTAAACTCTAAGCTTTCCTACGACTACAAAATTAAGAAAAAAAATAGAAAATTATCATGGCTAAACCACACCAGACTAATTCTGCTTTTCTTGTTTTTTGGAATTTCAAGCTCAGATTTGGCAATGACATCACATCCGAGGTGAATGGGTTCACATCGCGAGTTGGAAAACTTGAGAAATTTACAAGTTGCTGGTGTGCTAACTGCTATTAGAAATATATATATAAAAAAAAGGTTCCAATGTATTTCTCTCCATCTTAAACATGTAAACACTAAAGAAGTATATTCACAAACGGGGGACTGCGCAGCACAACATGTGAAACTGGTTTAGTATAATTACCTAAAGTACCAGTTAAACATTTATAGCTGCAGCTTCTTCTGTGGGTGTTGTTTTTTTTTATTATTCTGATTATTACATCTGATTTGATTGTTTTTCATTTTGAATTTTATTTTTCAAAGTTCTTGGTGTTCTGTATGGCACTTTGAAAGATAGTGCTTCATAACAGAATATATAGACTAAAACTAAATACACAAGTCGTCTTGGACGTTGAACTTGGACAAAAACAACCTGCCAGTGAAATTCAAAGACTATCATAGCTGAAGGTTTTGTTGTGTAATTTGTGATTTTCCTCTTGCTCACTGTGTTCTTGAGTTTACTTTTGAAGTTTCATTGTGTCAAAGTGAGACCTATGTCAGATTGAGTTTTCCAGAGTTTGGCAAAGTACCTGTGTTAGTTTGGATAGAGTCCTAGTTTGCAACATGGAACAAATAAAAAATTTCAAGCAACAAAAGTGGCATGGATCACACACTGCAAAGCCTCTGGCTTCTTGCTCTTACCTGCCTCGTAAATCTCCGGCAGCAAAGTGTCAATCAGCGCCAGTGTCTTCATAAGAGATTTCATAATTCATCTCTCTATATATAGAGTCGTATGGATAGCGGTATGTCTACAGTGTGTTTTATCTTATTGAAAGGGCGAGTGATTTTCTTTCAGCACTGTGTCACGGTGGAGATGGACTGCAGTTCAACAACATTAATATTTAAGGAACCTCAGCAACTCCCTTCACCCTTATACATTATTTGGGCACTTTGTGACACTCACAGATTGCTGTCCCTTGGTGACACAAGCAGCATCCAAAGCTCAGCTCTCAGTGCCACAATAGAGATGCTCAACTGTGACAACTGGGAGTGCAGGTATCTGTTCTCTCTGAAGGAAGCTGTTTGATGAGCCTTTGATGTGTTAAGGGCAGCCGGTTGCAGACACAAGATAAAAGCTAATGTAAAATCAGAAACTGAGCTTTAAGGAATATGACTTCATGAAATTGTGAATGTTTAATCATCCTTTTCAACTCTGTAACAGTGACATAAAATACCTTTTTTTATCATGGTAATCTCAATCTTTGAATACATCTGGCTGATTTTCATTCCCCGGTTTATGAAAGCTTTGATTATTGATTTCAGCCAATTCCGACTTCTCTTTAAGAACAAAGTAATGTTTTATAAGAAAAGCAGTGAAAATAGCCTTATCAATTATTTCAAGAATTATTTACATTTGGAGTATATCAGAATGTTACTAATAAAGACAATTAATACAGAGACATTTTAAACTTACTGCAGCATTCATAAACATCAGCTTCTGTGTGTAATCGCTTACCTTGACATCAAGCTGAGTGTGTAGGAGCAAGTTAAGCATTTATATCTAACAACAAAAAAGATTTGGGGTGGAGTCAAAGGATGAAATGAGTACAACATCTCAAGAGGAAATTTTGGATCAAAGAGTAAAGGTCACATCACTAGTTTGACTGTATTTTGGATATTTAGAACAAAAAAAACCTAATCAGTAATTATCAATAATAACTGATATGAAAGTGCCAACACAACAACAACAATTACTAAGTAATTGTTTTGGATATAAAACTCGTATTTCTGAGGTTTAATTGTTCTTAGAGATGAAATTTCCATTGCATTCTACTCAAAGAGAAAACTGATTCAATAAAAAGCACAAACAACACAGATGGAAAGTTGATGCAATAGTTTGATGCTCCTTTATCTTCATTGTTTTTGTTTCCTTGCATGATGATCACTGCACAGGAACGTTTTATCACTTTGCTACCAATGAAATCTTCCTGATATCATATGGGAAGACCGACACACTGTTCTTGTAAATCATTTCGCAGACTTGAGGGAATGCGGACTTTCTGCCACTGCTGATATGGCACTTAAAATCTGCCACACGCCTCTCTTCCACCTCTTCAACCTCTTCACCTCTGTGTCCGGTTTCTGGGGGTTGTAATGCATCCCCATACCCCTTCAATATTGTTAATATTGTACTGACCTAAAGCAGTTATGTGCTGTAGAACATTATATCCTCATCTGGGTGGCGTGGCGACTGTAAAGAACACTGTTTGTCATGAAACATGGCTTGGCTTATGCTCCGTAGCTGCACGCCCAGGCGCCCACGATGCTCGTACATCAAGCGCCGGCCTTGTCGCTGGCTTTATTGAGAGCAAAAACAAAGGGTTGAGCTGTTTGGAATCATTTTTTTTTTTCTCAAGACAATTTTTCAGAATAGCACCAAAAGCTTTCCTTTTGGGCCTTAGAGGTGGCCGAGGAGGAGACAGCAAGCAATAAAATTGATGAATGGCAGATTGATGGATTTCAGTCCTTCACCGAGGAGAAAAATAAGAACGATGCTCATGATATTCTTTTTCTAAATTTTTTTTTATTTTTATTTTTTTCAAAATTTGAGAGTTTGGGAAAGTAACTTGTGATTGATGAAGATGCTTGTCTGTTCACTTTAATGCATGACTTGTTTAGATTTCATTGATATTGTTAAACTGTAAAATGAAATAAACTGTGAAAATCGTGTGTACCCCAATCTTTATTAATGCGGTGGGGAAAGAACTGGTGATTAAAATCAGCAGATTTTCTGTTTGAATGGCCAGAACCAGTAACTGGTAAACAAAATAAATAAAATAAAATAAAATCTAATCTGTAGCACCACAATAATTGCTACAGATTGTACAGACAACATTGCTCTTTACAGTGAAGGACTTAGGTTTTCCTTTTTTTTTTCAGTATCTGTCAGGTGTTTCAGTATAGCATAAAGATATAACAAGCTTTTTAAAAAGAAACAATTTCATACAGCATGTTGAGATGTCTATATTTTACTCAGGCTGCAAGAGAGAGTGCAGTGTCAGTAGATAACAGGAATGGTGAATACAGTACAGCAAAGTTGTTAGGTTTTATGAATAAATTACTCCAAAAAAATCTGACCTGTAAATAATAGTTGTAATAGTTTACTTTAATCCCATTGGTAAGAGATTTCATATTTTGATTTAAAAAAGGGTGTAATTTAGTGCTAAATTACATTTATTTAAATGTGACTTGCACTGTGTTTATGTCAGCAACTAATATTTCTTAAGTGAGACCAACCACTGATCTTAACCTTTCATTTCTGAGCAGGTTTAAAATGCTTTAGGAACTTGGATAGCATAGATGTTTTCTTTTAAAATTTCATAGATTGCAAATCCAGTAATCTGTAGTTATGTCCTGAAGCAAATGGACATACCATTCAATTGTGACTTACAGAAAACTCTTCCGAGGACTTCACGGATCTGAACAACACTGAGTTTAATTACCCATTATTGTGTAGATATCAATATAGCACATGGGTATTAGCACATATGTATAAATGTTATACTAATTAGAAATAAGAGGGATTAAAAATAAACTTGTAAAAAAAAAAAAAGTGTGCCATTTCATGCTGCTTTGGTGCAATGGTGTGTTTGGATAGTTAAGTTATGCAATCTCCTGACAAATATTGCCCACACATATTTTTCAAATCAGTTTAATATAACAAATAGCACATGTAATCACAAAACCTTCATTTTCCCCTTTTGCATTCTTCATCCCAGTCAATGCCAGGCGTTAGACTTTAATAATGACCCATTAAACAATGTGTTTAGTAAATTGATCTGTGAAGAAACACACAATCACCAACAGCCACTAATGAGTTCCCATTTGTCTGAGAGAGCAGCAATGAACAGCCTCCATTCCTTTCCAGTCTTTTTTTGTTTCATTCATTTATTAGCCCCCCCCCCACCCACCCTCATTTTTCTTTTCACTTACAAGTCCCCAACATTTTTGTCTGAACTTTGTCTTGGTCCATACCTTCTGCTGCACTCCTCTCTTCCCTCACATCCTGTTCCTCCTGAAGGACACAGGTGACTGAACCCATGACTGTCCTCAGCCCAGAAGATGATACATAACAACTCGCCCCCAAATGACAAATCAGGCCGACACTGGGCCAAGAACAGGGATATTGATTTTTCAATGATTAATAAGTGGAAAATAATTGTGTTTCATTAAGATGGATGGTGTTTCATTTGGTGCTGTCTCCTTTTCTTCACTTCAACGCAAGGAAGGCAATCAAATCTGCCACTGCTGCAACCCGTTAGCCTGCTATGGCAACAAGGCCAGCCACATGTGTGTGTTTTTTTTGTTTGTTTTTTTTTCTGTGTGTGAGTGTGTGAGCGAACAGATAGAGTACTGGGAATAAAGAGAGCAATGTGAAAAGGAGATGAGAGTCTTATCTCTCAACGGGGTACACATTTACTGGCAGCAATTTCAGGACAAAATATGCAGACCCCATAGAGAGATCACACACCGACCACAAGAACTCAACTTTACATCCTGTGAATATTTCAACAACACTGATTATGTTTACATACATGGATATTTCCCCGCTGAATGCGATATTTCATCCTGGTTTTAGGTCAGCACATCGACTATCAGCAGTTGGTTTGAAGAGTCCTTCTTACCTCATGCTGTTATTATGGGAAACTGGAAACTGTACACCAGCGGTGGGGATGGCTGGCCAAGTGCTGGCACAAATGTGGTTCCTTAGAATCAAAAAGCTTCCCTTTAGACTCTAGTCACCATTTTGTGGTTATGGAGATCACAGAAGAGGAAGAGAAGCCAATTTCCTCGCTGATAGTAGCTTTAACATACAGCAGTAGTCATTGAATTTGAAAAGCCACGCTCAGAGAGTGGGAAAAGTTCTCCACTCCGTCTTACTTACAAAACTGAACTGATAACGACAAGTCTGTGCTTGGCGCGTAATTGCGGGAGATGCGGCAAACTGCTAAGTGAAAGAAAAGTAGACGATATAGATTGAAGGAAATATTCGTGTTTCAAAACAGATTAACCTAACTTGTGTAGAGTCTTTGTTCCACTTCTACACTCCCTATCCACTAAGGGCACATTGTGAGAAAAATGTTGTGCAGGTGATAGATTTACACTGGATCTGGGCCAAATGCTTGCAGAGTTTTGCTTGTGGCCTGTGACTGTGCCAACATTATTGTGGGCTGTGGAAGTGGAAATTAAAAACAAACATGAGAACTCTGAAAAGGGCGGTATTCACAAAGATGTTGCACAATTTTTACAGTATTGCAGCAACATGAAACTCTACACACAACACTGTGTATTACTAGAAGATGATGAAGTCAAACTCTCCTGCAGGAAGAGCTGAAGTTTTATTTTCTGCCTCTGCCCATCACTACTGAAAAACAGGTTTTAATCTCAATGAGTGTATTAAATGTCTTCCCAGATTTTTGCTGATGAGAAGATTAAGGCAGCGTTAAACCTTCGGATTGCAGTTTTGTTGTGGATAGAAAACTTTCCGTTTGGCAAGACTAACACAACATTCCTATAATTCCCAAACTTCAACAACAGTTTTGTTTTTCATAATGCATTCACTGTGTTATAATTAAACATTACATGAAAGTCTTTACTTATTAGCAGAAGGGAGAAAATAAAACATCACAAGATAATTTGTAATGCAGGCTAAGCTAACTCTATTGTGCAAATGCATTTGCTCATATGTGAAGACAGCAGTGCAAAGCCATTTTATTGTTTTTCCGTTGACTGAGTGTCCCCTGAATAAAGTGTTACAGCATTGCACTGAGGGATAATGCTGCACAAGAGAGGGCCTTGTTCTGGTGGTGGGGGTTGTGGGAGTGGGGGGCGAGTGGGGTAGCAGCAGCCAGGTCTTCCATCCCAGCATCCCTGTGTATCACTTTAATGTTCACATAATGACATCCCCTCCAAGTTTGTGTCATGGGCCATCAACAATCATAATTGTAAAGTGATTCATTGAGTGATGTTGTCAACAGTGCTACTGTCAAGAGAAACTGATACCAGCAAAAGAGAATAGGGCACTCTAATGAATATATCAATAACCAGTGACAGGTGAAAGAGTGCTCCTGACGAAATTTCAAATAAGCACTAACACCTCTCCGGGATGCCTTCATTTATTTTCCTGTAGCACACCCTGTCATGGTGAACAAGTAAATAACACAATTAAAAGCGAAAAAGATGGTGCATAAATCAATCGCAGACAATCCATTTGTTTCCTAAATTTTAGAATTCATTCATTATATTTGTTAAAAAATGCACGCTACAAAGTTTTTGTCCTGTTTTATGTGTTTACTGCTTATTACTGACACACGTTTCCCTCCATTGGTCACAGTCTTCAAAAGACCATTGAGGTGTTCAAAGTCTTCCTACTTTTCACTATGCTCAGATCCAGAGAGGAAGTCACAGACGTCGCAATGTTGCAATCTGTATGGCTTGCGATGTCCTTCACGTTTCTTTGGTACAGAGGTTTGTCCTTAAAAAATGAGGGAAGCAAACTGTGTTGTCCATTTTATTACATTTTTTTTTAGCTAGAGATGCACCAATTAATCAGCGAGACACTGAAATCGGCCGATTTTGCTCTAATTGGTGGTCAGCAGGTCACTAAAAAATCTACATCCTTTTCCTATTCATTAAATGCATCAAAATTTAGAATAGGGTTGCGGTCAGAGGAGGATGGTGACCACAACATGAGTTTCTCCTCTTTTATGCCCATAGCAGCCAATGACACATTGGTATTCCTTGCAGCATGAGATGGTGCATTGTCATGCATGAAGATGATTTTGCTACGGAAGGTCAGTCAGAAAGTCCATACATTTTGCTGAGGTCACTTCGGGGACTCTGAAGGGGCCGACCAGTTCTCTCCCCATGATTTCGGCCTAAAAAATTACTCCACCACTTCCTTGCAGACGTCACAGCCGTGGTGGTCATCCACCACCAATCCACTACTGAGTCAATCTGGACCATACAGGGTTGCACAGTTGTCATCATTGAACAAGTCTGTTTGAAAATGAATCTTCATGTACGGCTGGGCCCACTGCAACCGTTTCTGCTTGTGAGCTCTGGTTAGGGGCAGAATAGTAGGTTCATGCAAAAACAAAAAATGTTATCTTTATGACACTTAAATCCAATTTGCATAATAATTTGGAACACGGTGTAGTGTCATAAAACAATCATAAAACTCTAGAAAACTGCATATTGGAAAGGGTGAAAAAAATATTAGGGAGTTTATTGTGTTTTTAATTTGAAGTAGATATACACAACTTGTAGAGTGTGCCTTGATTCATTGGCATTACATCTGTATGATCAGAGATGTTGGAGACTATCTTGAAGTGTAAAATGCATTTTATGTCACTTCCTCTCTTTTCCTATTAAATAAAAAAATATATATTAAAAAAAGGAGTAGGAGTTCTACAAAAAATAACTTTTTGTTTAACTCAAAACTGCACTTAAAACTGTTTGTGGATGCTTTTAGCAGAAAAAAATATGGCATTCTACTCTCTCCTTTTATCTCTCAGAATAAATTCTTCCCATCTATGGTAAAATAAAGGAGGAGCCGTGTGCAGAGAACTTAGCTGATGTCTTCCTCTTTGAGTGAATGTTTGTGTTTGTCTTTGTGTCCACGTATAATCACCTCCACACTTCACAGCGGAATACTGGCGATTCATCACCCAAATGAGGTCCAGTCGAGGCCATGATCCATCACCGAGTGTCTGCTCTAACAGCGAAGGTAATGAGAACGGGACCAATGCAACATTGATGGGGCCTGGCTGGCGACAATACTTGGACAATGGTGCTGACGGGTGAAAGAGTGACCCTCTCGTTAAGGCGCTTGTTTCAGGTTATGATTTAGAATTTGCTCGAGAATCATTGATGTTTGAAACATTCAGAATTCTCTGGGGGAAAAAAAAAAATATATATATATATATATATATATATCAGCATGTTCATTTGGGTGTCCACATATGCGTTAATGTGCAAGCAAATGTCCTCAAACACTCGTTTCCCACATACACCTGTCCTCTGCACCCAGCCTTTGGAATAAAAAGCAGACCGAAATGCAATTAAAGGGGCACCGTGGTGCTCCATTGTCACATCACACCGGGGCTACTTCTCTCCGCCTGCCGCATTAATAGGGTTTCAATTGCTAGTGCTCGCTTCTTAATGGCTGATTTATTTCATTTTAATACCCTTGTCAGGAACCAAGACCTCGTCTGAGGCTCTCATAATAGGGGGAGCCTTTCCCTCTTTCTCCAGTGGGAATGCGTGACTCTAAAGATCTCAGTTTGATATGTGAACTCAACCTCCTTTGACTGAGGCAGCCAGGGCATATAGAGGATGGGGGATGGGGAATTTTATTTAAATGTTGTATCTATATCTATTCACAGCTGCTAAGTTACTGAATATCACCAACGTACAAGGACTGGATTGATAATATTAAGGCTGGGTAGAGGTGAAACTAAGGGTAAGTGTACAGGAGTTACCACAAACCAGAATACTATTTCATTATTTAAAAAAAAAAAAAAAAGAAAATCTATTTTTATCTTTCATCTGTCTTTGTCTTCATCTCTCTGTGTCTTACATTGTAGGACAACGGCAACCCTTTTCCCCATGAGAAACTCAATTGACTGGAACCTCTGTCATTTAACACACTATTAATTGACTAATGTGCATCACATTGCTATGCAGCATAGGTAGACGAGGACCATAGGGCCTTATCATAGTGGATTATGGGAAATTAGCTGAGGAATCCACCACATACCTTCTTTTTTTCTGTCGGAAACACGCAGCCAGTTGTGGCTGGTGGAGGAGACGCTGCCGTTTGAGATGATCTGCACAAAGACAATTATTCTAATCACTTAAGTCTGCCCTTATGAGACATCTGCTCTGTAAAGCGTTATATTTCAATTTTCCCAGACAACTGTGAGCAGATGAGACTTCATCAGTATCATTACTCACAACATTGTTTTGCCTAAACAATGCTTGCATGATTGATGAATAGGCAAAGTACAGTTTACAGTCATGATTCTGATGAATCAATTACTTATTCTAAAATGCACTGAATGCATCATAAAACCTTCAAAGGCAGGCATCAAGTCAGTCATTCAGTGTGTTGAAGCAACATTGTACATTAAAGGGGTAGCTTGATTTTCTTTTTTTTTCCTAGTCAGATTCTGTAAAGTTATCCATAATGTTCCCTTATTTGTAGTGTCAAGATGTTATATTGTAGTGAGTTTATGAAAAACTGCATATTCTTTTTTGGATCTCTAAATCAAATGAAAAGACGTCAATGTCTCTACCACAGGTTGTGCACAGTACCTACACTCAAACTTTGAGTTTGAAACTAAAAGTATGGATTTGATTTTGCCTGCATTTGTTGACTTGGCCTTTAAGTTTGGCTATTGATATAAACATTTCTAAGATTTTAAGAAGATCTGTTATTCACAAAGAACAACTTTCTCTTAAAAGTAGGCTTTTACAACACAAAGCAACATTCCCTTATGTCTGACAGAACATTGGAAACATCAATAGTACCATTCTTTCAGTTATTCTCCTTGAGGTGTCAAATGAAGTATATCCTGACCATAGAATCTCAATCCATCCATCACCGTTCACGCTTGATTCTGGCTTAACGGTTCTAATTAGCTTTCTGTCCATAGACTAATCTTTCATTCATCAATCGATTGATTTCCCTGTCTTCATTACGACAGGGCTGACATTGTGTTGCTGAGTTTAGCGCAAAGATGGCCAATTCTGAGCTAAAGGTTAAACATGTTAAGCGTGGCCACTCGCAGCCTGACAAGCCATTGTTTGGGGCAGCTTTATTAATGAATATGCCACCTCTTGTTTCTCTTTTTGAATGAGTAGATGACCATTGCGCATAAAATATACAAGGAGGCCTGAACTCACAATTATTATATATTAAATATATCTATTAGAGAATATATATATATTTATCCTCATGCTGAAAATAAAATTTAAGGACTGCAATGTGGTGTGTATGTCAGTTTATATTGGCAAACACAATGATGCCTTTACACAAACAGACCTCCATCATCCTTCCTTATATCTACAGAATCTTATGTTGGCCTTAAAGTGACCACACTATCTCCTTTGCTCAAACATTTTTTAAAATCTCCACCCTATGAAAGTTCTTCCTAACCTCCATACTTCATCCACCAATAATGCGCCACACAACACTATTCACCTCTCAAAATGGAGATTTTCTCTGTTTGATTTGTGTAATTCGGCTCAACTTTTATACAGAGAATGCGCCGTCTGTCAAAAAGGAAAATAATCAGATACCACACTTTTGTTTGTAACTTCTCAGAGTGCTGGATTACTGTGTATAGATTGCAGTTATCGAAAAACCATTCACATTCCGACTACTACCCGTACCCTTACATGCACCGTACCATACTGCAGACGTTGACTATCCTATTATATAGGTGGTGCAGTAAAGAGGCAGCGTATGCTTGGTGGAATTAACACTTGCTTAAATCCACCCGCCTCACCCTTAGGTGATCTTTATCCTATATTTATTTTTAACTTCATTTTCCCTGATTCCCTATATCTCCGTTTTTTTTTTTCTCCACGCCAAGGTGTACGGGTTTAGAGTATCCAAGAACGGCGATGGCATCCTTTGTTCTTTTTGACAGCCTCTCAAAAGATAATCTCTGAGCGTCTTGGATTTTGTTCAATCTATTAACCATAACAGCATATATTTAGTGCTTTCTAACTTTGCCTTGGGCTTCTGTCACCCCAACACAACACTGAGAATGGCAGCATGTTAAAGGCAATGCAATAGCATGCTATGTGGCTGTTTATGAGAAGTGAAAAGCATTTTGTTTACATTGGGCAACAGACAATTTATTTGTGATCTACTACAACAGAAGCATTAAAGCTTTTGGTGTTCAGTTAGGGGAGATGTTGTTTTAAAGATAAACTGATGAACTCTGATAAAACCCCAGGCAAAAAGAGAGGAAAGAAAAATGTTACAAATTTAAATATGAAAAGAATAAATCTGTAGAAAACAAAACATATATACATTTTAATGTATTTAGAGCAAGACTTTAGAAAATCATTTAATCAATGTTAAATTATTTTATTGTAATATCTTAAAAAATAAAGGAATAAAATTAATTTCACAAGTTGTTGCAATTAAACGTTTTGTATTTTTTGAGATACAATAGACCACTGGTGTTTGCTGGAGTTAGCCAATAATTACATCATTCTTTAAAAACGTTTATACCTGCCTATTTTAACAGTTCAGACACCTTAGTTTGTTTGAACACACAGTGGAAATCATATTAGAACTATCACAAAAGCTAACATGGCATTCCTTATCTCCGCCCT
The DNA here is from genome assembly GCA_903066815.1 of Brachyrhaphis roseni. Lineage (NCBI taxonomy): Eukaryota > Metazoa > Chordata > Actinopteri > Cyprinodontiformes > Poeciliidae > Brachyrhaphis > Brachyrhaphis roseni. The sequence continues at coordinate 55,083 of CAEFZY010011384.1, forward strand.
TAGGTGTACAACCAATCAGCAACAAGCAAAATGAATGGTGCTCCTGGATTGGCTGCTTCACAAACGCTATCCAGTAGTGTGTCAAGCAGCATTGTGCCAAAGTATTTCAGTTTCCAAAGTTCTATTTTTCTTTGAATATTTTAGATATGCTCTATGAAAGAATCTGTGAAAAAACAAAACGGGGGAAAAAAGCAAAAAAACTGCAAAAAGTGGAATTCTGAGTTTCTTCAAATCAAGGTTAACATCCCATTTGTTTAGTTAACTGTGATTAACAGCAACTGGAACTGATACCAATCATCCTCATATGATGATCACTGTCACCATATGAGGATGATTTTTGATGACTTTGATGTCATCAAAAATGAGATCTTTTTGTTTTTATAATGAAAAAGCATTTTGAATTGCCTCTTGCTGAAATGTGCTATGTAAATCAACTTGCCTTGCCTAATGCTGTATTTAGAGTTTGATGTTAAGGTAAATATTGACAAAAAGAGACTATTTAGTTATCCCAAGGCCATATGTTCTCCAGTCAGAACATCAACATTTACTTGTTTCTTTATCTTTACTTTTCTTTTTATAATTACACTTATACCACAGCTCAAATAAAAACAATCAACCTATTAATCAAATGTTCTGGTGCAACTTTATAGTATCATCACTCAATATCAAGTTTGGCTTAGGTTCAGCTTGCTTCATTTTTGTATTTGTCTTTGCTTTTTGGACACAAACCAAATGTTCAGCTCTGTTGCGCTACAGGACAGCAGCTGGAGTCACAGACTTGTCTTCAGATGCTGAGCTTAGCGGGTGGATAAGGAAATGAACCATCAAGATTTACTCTAATCTTCCCCTTCCATCATGTTAAGCCAATAATGACAACGAGAACATAACAGCAGTAGGCCATTCTGATAACCTCACCATTTCCAGGTTGCACTTGATAAGGATAAAGAGATGTGCAGCCATTTGTGAATTATTTTAAAACCACAGGCACATCACTGTCACCACGTTTCACAGATAAACCTGCTTTTTTTTCTCTTTTTTTTTCCTTTTTTCATTCGCTCAGTCGTATTCTTCCAATTTATGCTAATAGCCTCAGTGTTACATGATTAGTGGCAGCTATTTACAGTGAAGACATTTGCTAATCAAGCTGCAGAGTTATGCTCCAGGTCTGGGAGCAATTATGTCCACACAGAGCACATATTTATAACACACACACACACACACCCACACACACCCCTACAGTCACATTCACCTACACGGGACCCGAGCATATACTTTCACACACATACGCAGTTAGAAAGTCATCCATTACCAGGTCCTGCATTTTACATTTAATCTTCTTATTGGATCCTTGTTAATGTTAACCACTTCCTTCCCCCTGCAGTTTATTTTGATTTTGTGCATGTGGCCTCTGCTCTCTGCAAGTGTTCGTGGTCCAGACCATCCATAACCTGCACAGACAAATGGACAGCAGTGGGAGAGGGGCAGTGGGGGTCAGCGGCAAGCAGCTGGCGTTTTCTAAAAAAGCAACTTAGCGTTTTTAAGTGGATCCAAAAATGGCGGGTCTAATTTGCAAGACGTTGTGGCCATTTATTTCACCCTTTCACCTTTAAAACATGGGCGAAGAAGGGGCATGATATGGTTCAAGTTGCTCTAATGCAATCCCATGATGCTTTGAAGTTCAGTGTGAAATTAAACCCTCAGACGTTTGTTTCCTGATTTCACTCACACCTGAATACAGTTTCACTTGATCACCGGGTTGATCTTTAACACAATGAACTTCATGATGTTGTGCGAAAGTGAGCCGTCTATAGTACCCTGCTTGTAAACATAATATTGTTCGTCTGAGTCAATGAAGCAATGGCCTGTGAGGAAAAGTGCTCGTCTCAACCGAGTCCTGAAAACTGCTCTCGTTACAAGAAAAATAACTTATATGCTGCGCTGCTAATTAAGCTAATTATTTTGCATTTTTACAGACAAAAAAACCCACGTTTGAATCAAGACATCAACAGTGAAGAACTGAGTGTCTTTTTTTAGGGTCTTGCATCCCTCACATTCAGTTTGTTTAAGCAAGAATCTTCAAATTGCAAACAGTGTAAAAACACAATCTTATCTAGTATTTTTTGGTAGTTTCTATCTTAGTTTTGTCGTGTGTCAAGTGTACTAATTTACAAGTGACTTTTCTGCAAGACATAGAAGACGGTTTTAAGTAAATAATTCCTTCATATTGAAGAAAAATGGACTAGATCTAATGGCAGATTATTTCATTTAGAACATGGGGAATATATTTCTTGTGAAATAATTTTCGAGCAGAACTCTTGTTTTGTTTTATTCCTATAATAAGGGATTTTTAACTGGAAGCAATCTCCTACATCTTGCTGAAAGGTAGGCTATAATTTAGTTTTGTCTTATTTTAAGTGTGCTATGATATTTGCACCAGGAACTAGACCAAAAATACTTGATAAGTATTTTTGCAGCAAAGACTGAATATTCTGTTCCAATATGATACTTTGGCTGCACAATCGTTCCCACCACTTATCAAAGGAACTCTGCAGCCTAACCCCTCCCTCTGGCCCTCTGCCTAATTACGTAATCAATGTCCTTTTAAAGGTATAAGCAAATCACCACCAAGGCGAGCTGCTGACCCTCTCTGCGAACTTTTTGGGCTTAGAAAAACGAGATTTGTACCAATCAAGGGGAGCTGATGCTTGACTTGGAGCTGAGGACAGAGAGTCAGGACCCCTAATTAGGAGTCCTAACCCCTTACTGACAGACAGATTTGTTTCTGCCTCAGCCCGTGTTTGGCCAAGATCTGCTGGGACCCCCAGATCATCAGATATGAGTCGAGAAGTACCAGCATCCAGCGATTGGCGTTCATTAACTAACTTGTTCAAACAAAACACAATCAAACCCCCGAAAGCTGCCTAGTTGCACAGTCCAAATAACAGAAATAATAGCTCTTTTCCTCTTAATTTTTACCCCATAAACACGTAAAGATATAAGTCATACTGCAGGAATGATTAGCTGTAATTATGCTAAAACTACATTCAGACAAAAGAGAAGAAAGAGAGTCACTTTCGAGAAAGAAAAATAGTGCCTTCTTGTAAAGTCTGTCTTGTCTTTGCAAATTCCAGTACAACACTGCAGACAAAAGGAGGAATAAAGTCTTCATGCTGATAATTATAATTGATATGATGCAGGCTTGTTGGGTAAAGAGTGAATCCAGGCCATCAGTACTTCCTATTAGGCATCTCTGGTATTTTCCAAACAGCTGCCTTTGATTATTCGCAGCAGGGGCTGCCACAACGCTGCCATGAGATAGCATCAGCTGCCTCCGATGGCGCAGCCGGGGACAGGCAGCAACGACAGGATGCAGATGCAACCTCAGACACACACGCATGCACACCCCCGCACACGCACACACATTGTCGCCAAGCAAAGACAAAGGCCAAGAAGCGAAAAGGGGGGAAGAGGTAAAGGGGTAAGGGAAGATGGCCTGCAGAGGCTCCTCGGGGCTTCCTGTCTTTTTCTTTTCCGTACCTTAAGGCCAGAAGTTCCTCCAATGAATCGTCATGCTCAGACAGATCACTTCACACAGGATCCAACTCTTATTCAATGCTATGAATAACAACAAATCTACCAGAGCCTCTCCTTGCTGTGGTAAATGCTTTTATTAAGAACACCAGTGATGGTTGATGGGTTTTTCTGTCGCAAAAATGAAAAACATCATTACTTCGGATTATATTTTTAAAACTTCTCTTTTCATTTACTTTATTTCCACTTTTTGTCTTTGAAAGTCTATCTTGAAATTCTATGTATTTAAACAATTTGATATGTTGGTGGTTTGTTGGAAGACTTTGACACAAGTTATGACTTTTTACAGCAGTGGGATGGATGCACAGTTTAAGCTAACAGCTCTTACAGAGCTAACCCTCAATAAAAGATGTTAAAACTGTTTGAAAAGTGTCACTATTACACATTTTTCACTTCATTTATCTTTACTAGGAAAATCACATTTTATTGTGCTGTTTGGTATCAGTTCTCTGAATCTTTCCCATACACACACTTTAACCTCCATACATAATTCATGACAGAAAGGCTTAATAAATTAAAGTGACTAACACATTTTCATCGCATAAAGCATCTTTTAAGACCATTTTACACCTCAATGTATCCATAGAGTTGATGAATGCCTTCCTTTATCCTACAATTATGTTCTGTATTCTGTTTTGCCTCCTAATCCCTCGTCCTCCTGCTGCTAGATTTAGCAACTCTGCAACTGGCTGGTATATGAAGGTGGAAGGATCATGTCGATGCTTATTTTTACTGTCATTCTTTTAATTACAATTACAGTGGACTGTGTGTGGACTCAAACTGTTGGATAAAAAAATCCAACAAAAACAAGTGAAAAAAATAACAAAAACATTCTGGACATAAAATATAAAGCACCGAGATAGACTCAAAATTAAAAAATCATGGACTTTTTAATTTTGAGAAATACAAAATTTTAAAATCCAATTTAATTACAGATGGCAGATTGTTTCATTTATAACATGGGAAATAGTTTCTTGTGAAAATACAAGAAATGCAACGGTCAAAGTTTTCCATCAGAACCTGTGACGGTGTGCCCGCCAAGCTATTTCAGGTATTCCACAATCATCTGTTGAATAGGGATACACTGAAGCCCAACTTGAGTAAGGGAGGGTGGAGTGTACGAGGGGCTGCCGCTGATGTCAACATGGTGCTCATAGCCTTTTCCATTTGGGATCAAACCAAGATGAGACTTCCTCTCCCGCTGCTCGCTTTACAGCAGGTGCTTCATGGTGTGTGCCTCTCTAAACTCAACCCCTCTTTACCCACTGACATTTAGCAGGCACACACATTTTGATCCCCCGCTGCCACGCTGCCAAATATTGAAAGGCAACGAGAGGCATAAAGATCACGTATTTACTTAGCGTGCAGCAGAGAAACTGCGCAGGAGGTGGATAAAGCATCAGGGACAGGTTGAGAGGGGGAAATAAGAGTCATAGAAACCTCAATGGAGGGAGATTTGTGACACAAAGCAGCTGAGAGTGAAAATACCTCTTTGCCCGTCATTAAGTTTGCAAGAGCCATTTGGCAAATAAACTGTTTGTTATTGCTCTTAAATAGTGCCTAATTGAAACGCTGACCTCAGCCAGGCACCTTCATCCTACTTCTAACCTAAACAGGAACAATCTGTTTAATTGCAGGTTTTTTTTTTTGTTTTTTTTTTTATTCTGAATGGGGCGTTGAGAGGTAATTGACCCCTCAGTGCAACAAATGAATCCTCTTGGGAATCCTGCTCAAATGGATGTTTAAATGCAAACAGTAGTCAGTCCGCTCACAACGAAAGGGGCCGGTGCCACACAGGCCTCTGGGTCCCCGCTGAAATCCTATAAAATCAAATCAAAGAATCTGACATTTTCACTAACCAGAGGCCTCGACGCTGGTTCCGCTGCAATAACAAAGGGAGCAGCAGGACAAATTGAAATGAAAGTTGTAAATGAAGCTCACGTTAAAATGGCTGAGGCCAGTGAGAGACGGAGAGCAAGCTAGAGAGAGAGAGAAAGAGAGAGAGAGAGATTAGTGGTTAGGTGAAAATGTTTATTTTCACACTTCAAAGTTCCCAGCTCAGTGTGTGTGTTTAAGATCAACAGACCTTGTGATGAACAACCTGTTCCATGCTGGAAATACATTCTGTGAAACACAACAGAAAAAGCTGCAAAGCACTGACTGGGGAGTATTGAATTACAGCCCTGCTTTGCTGTGAAGCAGTGAGAGAATTGTGCTTTCTCGCTCTCCTCTCTGAAGATGTCCCCCTTTTATTGGCGCGTCTCAGCCCCGACTCGCAGACAAAATACACGGCTTTTCATCTCTCCACAGAAGCCACTCAGAAACCTGCTGAATAAGTCCTCCGACGTGCTGAACCGCACCTCCGCATCTCGACTGGTTGCCGCGATTTGTGTTCTGTATTCAGCAACTGTACAGATGAGTCTACTGTAAGCAGGTTGTTCATGTTGCTGCTGGAGTGAAATGGGCTTTTCACTTTATTCTACTTGCCTGGCATTGTCATGTCTTCCTGCACAAGGTTTGATTTGAGGCAGCCTCAGAGGAAAAGTCATTTCCTTCCTCAGACATAAAAACGTAATCTTAGCTTTTACTGAAATCTGTTTTGTAGTGAGATCAAATGTTGAGTGAAGACTTTCTGGCAAATTGGAGGAGATGGTTGCCTAAAATAAAACCATAGAAAACAAACTGATTTGTTGTGTATGAGCATGTGTAGAGAAGCACCGATCAGCCTTTTCCTGATTGATCTGAAATGCTGATTCTGATTTATTTCTATGCAAACTATAGTGCAGACACGAGAATCGTTTTAATTCTAACAAAATCAGATACAATTTCAAGATGACACCCATGGATTTATCACAACACATGCACTTAATCTTTATCAGATGTTTCTCAAGCTCAAAAAGTGTTGATGTCTTTAATAAATAAGGGAAAACAATCATATATATATATATATATATATATATATATATTTTTTTTTTTTTTCCATTATTTGAACTGCTTGATCACCAATAGTGGAGCTGGTGGATAACTAAACCTAAAATTAGGTTTAAGTATCCAGCCATCATTTTGTGACATTTTGTTTCATTTTAATCTGTTTCTGATCGAACACAGATCTTTATTTGTATTAAGTTCCTCCCTGCCAATTCATTTAGTCAGGAATTAAAAAAAAACAACATATTCATGCATAACTCATGACATCAGCCCATAAATTCATCATGTCTTCAGTGTTCAGCAGAGTTTGAGTCTGTCGGTCTGAGCCGCTGAGGGTCCTTTTCTATGAATCTCCTTATTTTTAATTCCAAGAGATGGCAGTATTTCACAGAATATGTCTCAGTGAGCCAAGAGGTGGGGGATTATCAGAGACTAGCGCCACACCAGCTTTCAGCTTCTTCTGTTTGAACTGGGTAAAAAAAAATAAATAAAAAAAGTATTTTGAGAACTTGTAAAAGAAAATCCGAGGAGCATATTGTCCTTGCCTTTCTGGTTACATCTCTATATTTTTCTTTTTAATATTTATTTCTCCCATATGGGAGTAAAACCGGTGCTAACTCTCATCTTACTTGTGTTTACAGAATAAAAATATGAAGTTGTAAATTGCGCTGAAGTGACACATTGTTAGTCACTTTATTTGGTACCACTAATGAAGTCATTGTCTGCGTGATGTGTTAACAGTCTTTGATGGATGATAGTCTAATAATGAAGACTAAAACATTGAAGTATATGTTGCAAAGGCATAAAATTCTGCTTTAGGGAATCGATGTTCTGGGTTCATTCTGTCTGATATAATCCATGATTATCCTGTCAAGGTCTTTTCACTTCTTCCTGCTCTTAAATAATACATTCCTAGCCCATTCATTGTAAGGAAGCCGCTCAATTAAAAGGAAAACACTCAAGTACAAATGATCAAAGTTGCATCATCTGTCACAATACAAAAGAAGCATAACCAAATAAGACATGATACTTCCTCTTCCCACTTTTTTTTAACTATTCTTCTTTAGAAGAATAGTTAAAAAAAAGAACAAAGAAAAGCAACATTCATTGCGAGTTCCTCTTTATTTTTCGTTTTCCTTGTGCACCGTGTCCCCTCGGATGCGTGTGTCCGTGAGTGTGCGTTACAGTTAGTCAAAGGGGAGAAGTCAGGGCTAGGCCTTTGTAATGAGCAGCCTGGGTTCTTTCTGGTTCAGCTGCTGCTCTCTCCTATTTTACGCTGCGCTGCTCTTCATCTCCAGTGGCCCAGTGACTAGAATCCTGCCTCTAAATCTTAATTCTTTCCATTCTGTAGTCTACCTTGTACTCTCTGTTTTCTTTAAATTTTTTTCATTTTATTTTCTCTCTGAAATGTTACTCTCTTCTCACCTTTTTATTGCTCGATTCCCCCTTTGCTGTTGCACATAAATGAAAAAAGGAAAACTTCAAGGCTGTGCAGTGAACGAGAACAGGGGTTAGGGATGTAAAATAGCATGCATGAATGCTCACTCCTGCCCCATACCATTCATTCCATTCAGAGAGGGGAATGGCTGTCCAGCGCTCCAGCTCACCTCCTCCTTGTCTACGACAATCGCCACCAGCTCCTCTGCAGGACTTTGTGGGGAGCAAGGGGCCTGAGAAGTGAGGAGTGCTTAGAATACACTCTATCCTCCAATAAAATCACATTTAATAGCTGCAAGTTTAAGGTATAGACTAATATACGGTATTATTGCAATGGCAATAAAGCGGGGTAAAAAAAAAATGCAACCATGCTTTGATATGTTCTTCTTCCTTTGATGAGCGGGAAGAAAGGATGCTCCACAAAGAGACAAAAAAACAAACAAAAAAAAGAAACTAGCTTTTCTCAGTGGAGGCAGGACAGCATGCTTTTGAACTTTGGGATCAAAAACACAGGTCTAGGAATGAATACACCATTATTTCTAACTTGTATTATTTTTAAGGGACCAAAAGGTAATGGTGAAATGTTTCGTGTTATCCAAAAAGTAACAACATAGCAGCATATGATTAAGCCCGTCACAATAGTCAATATCACTTAATCGCATAATAAGTTAAAGCAAGTTTGATCATTTTCACTTGCATCGAGTGTTTCTTTCTCTCGTGTTCCACCAGAAACCGGACGGCAAAAAGTTGGAGTCAACTATGGGCTCTTTTTCGAAGAGCAATTTTGTTTACAGATTTCAGCATCCATTTTATTTGTGGTTTCAGCTGTTTTGTTGATTTATTTTGAATATTTAAAATATCTGCCAGTTTCCCAGTGTTAAATGTTCAACAGAAATCAACATTTACTGATCCTTCAGAGGGTGCACTTGCATTACTTGCATGTTACTTTAAAATGGTCTCAAAACAACAGTGTTGTGGTTTGTCGCAATAAATTCTGGGACAACTTACTGTCCAGCAAAATGTTTTATCGTGACAGGCCTACGAATGATAGAGACCTTACTGTAAGTGTGTGCTGTTAAGTGTGTTGATTTTTGTACTGTTGCATGTCAAATGTCAGATGCAGACCTCTTTACGTCTTGCCTTCTGTGGCAGCAATCCTCAGAGAATGAAACAATTTACACCACTATATGGATATTAAAGCAGGTGATAAATATAATCATCTCTGGCGATCACCTTCCAAAGTAGCCGTGTAACTGTTTTCAGCAGCGTGAAATCCTTTATCAAGCCGTCGCTGGTTGACAGAAACAATTATCCAGAGAGGGAGGTAAATGAATAAAATTAGCACTTGGAGCCCCCTTTTGCACATTTGTGCCTGTGGCGATCTCCATGTGACGACTTCCCAAACTCTTATCGTGAGTGCGACACCAGAACGGAATGGGCTTTGTATCGCGCAGTAACCCTAAACCGTCTCACAATGCCAGTCTCTCACAAAAAAAACCACACACACACGCTTATACAAATGCTCTCCGCACAGCCGAGCTTGGTTTTAATCACACAGCTGGGTTGGAGCTTTGGCAGTGGAGTTTATAACTTACTAATTTCTCCTTTGGACGATTCCAAACCAGAGTACTGCGGTGTGAACGCATGCGCACACACGCGCCCGCTCGCACCACAGGCTTTAAGCAGAGAGGAACCTCGGTTCACATACTTGACATACATTTTTATTGCAACAGGAAGCACTTAGGCCAAATGCTCGCATGTTCAGAGGTGACTTGTGGTTTTGAAACGGGGCATTCCTTTCCGTTCTCCGGCTGGGAGCCGAGAGAAGAAGGTGGCGGTTGTGGTGGTTTAGGGGGTGGGGGGCTATTAAATGAGGTCATAATTGCTTCCTCTCGCCATTCCTTCACCCCTCACCCTCTTTAAGAACAGATAGCCTTTCCCCAGACTGCCCCCCACCTCCTACCTCCCTTACTGGTCTCCTGGATAGCATTTCCTGTTAGGACAGCAACCAGACAGCCTTTATTTAGCCTGTGCGTGTTTCTCTAAATTAATACCCCTCAACCCACATCAATGGGCAGGAGTCTTGTTTTGTGAACCTACTAAAAGTTTGTTAAAGGTGAAGCAATTTGTTCCATGGCGAACAAATGGACCGAGAGTATCATGGGGGAAAATGGGAGGAATCAGTTTTGGCATCATTTTTTTCTATTATTGGTGGAACAAAAAAATATTTCTTCCAAATGCACTAACTGCCAAAAATACAGTTCATTACTATTTTAAAAGTTGAAAAAAAAAAACAATAAAAAAAAAAAACACTCCTCAGTGCCGTTTTCTTCATATCACAAAACTAAAAGGACATGATGAGAATTTCACTGTAACTTTAAAGTGAAAAGCTTCACAACACAACAGGATTGAATCTCTTTTTATCTCAGTCAGAAATTAAAGTTGCTACCAAAGTTTCTGCCAAAATATGATATTACCCATTACATTCAGTTTCTGTCTTAGAATTACTACTATTATTTGGATATTCTGTAAACATAACACATAATAAACAATATATACAAAGCTAGTTGCAATTTTCGAGATCCTATTATCTTGGACTGTGCTGTTGTCACTTAGCCAGACAATAACATAGCATATTGATTGTCACTGTTATAATATTGTCACCTATAAAATGTTAAGATTTCCATACAGACTTAAGTAGAAATACAGAATGAACACATGTTAAATTCAGTAACTTATTGCACAGAGTTTCCCCTTTGCTGTAGCCGCTCTGCGAACAGTAATACTGGCAGTCTGTGAAGCTGACCTTAGCTGGTTAATGAGTCATACTGTCTGCTCTGGTAGCTATCCTGCACTTGGCTGCAGCATGGAGTTTACCACGTGTTATAAAACAGTGTTAGAGTGATTTGTCTCTCTCCTCTTGTTTCCAAATATGTTATTTGTTTTGGTGACTGGATACATTTTCAAACAGTAGAAGTCGTTTTTAAGTGAGAGAAAGTGTTAGAGTCTTTTCCTGCTAGCTGAATAGCAGTGGGGCTGCACAGTGGCGCAAGGCAACAGTGGTACTGTTGCCTTGCAGCAAGAAGGTCCTGGGTTCGATTCCCAGCCCGGGGTCTTTCTGCATGGAGTTTGCATGTTCTCCCTGTGCATGCGTAGGTTCTCTCCGGGTACTCCCACAGTCCAAAAACATGAGTTAGGTTAATTGGTTTCTCTAATTTCTCCCTAGGTGTAAGTGTGTGTGTGCATGGTTGTCCTGTCTGTCTCTGTGTTGCCCTGTGACAGACTGGCGACACCAGGGTGTACCCTGCCTCCCGCCCGGAAGGTTAGCTGGAGATAAACACCAACACCCCTCCAACCCCACCAGGGACAAGGTTGTTAGAAAATGGATGGATGGACGGATGGATGTCTAGCAGTGCACAGCAATGGGTGGTAGAGTCATCATAATATCTCTCTCAAAGTTGTACATTTGTAAATATTGATTCTGATTAATTCCTGAAAAACAAAAAACAAAAAAAACAAAGCAGTGTTTCTGCACAGATGCGTTAACACAACTCATCTGGTTTTACTTAATGACAAACTGAGGTAAGACACTTTAGATCTGGCACAGTTGGACTGTCTTCAGATCTATTGAAGTGAGTTCCGCTGGTTAGATTCTTATCTTTAATTCCTCTCTGGGCTAAAATTAGAATACTTAATCACTGATAAGTACAGCTTGGACTGCTTGTCTGTGGTTTATCCTTCAACTGAAGCAAGAAAAAAAAAAAAACTTTCCTGATTGTGTGTGCACGCTTTAAATTCCCATTTCTTTCAGAATCAAAAACTTTCAAGCGATGTGTTTGCTACTTCTTTGGAACAGTTGTGTGTAATCCCTCAAACAGAGAGTCAGTGGTGATCTGTAGAGCCCTGTTATGATTACGCCTCCTTTTCCCGTTATACAAAGGTGGCCTCAGCAGGATGGGCCCAATTGTGAATGATTCTTGAGAGCAAATTAAGGGTTTTGTGTTGCATAATTAGAGTATCTATGCCACCATAGCGGCATTGCAGCCAAAATGCAGAGTGAGGAAAAAAAGAGCAGTAAAGAATAAGGGGAAATTGCAATAAGTGACATAGGATATCCTGAGAAAAAAAAAAAAAAGATTTATTGAATTTGACTGGTGAATTACTGCCTTGCATTCATGACTGTTTCAGTGTCAGCTTTTCGTATTATTTCCTCTTCCGCTGTAAGACATTCATCTTTGAATACAGACATAAAAATAAGGTTTCTCACAGGCAATCAGCAATTGACCTCAAGGTTTTCTTTTGCCACGCTTCAGTTCCATCAGAAATTGTACTTCAGTAATTGTGCATATAAATATACTTTGAACTCAGTTGGGAATTTTAGGGTGATTTTGTGCCAAAAAACCGATGTAACCCAACACTCAGGATTTGTGCTGTGCATCACTGTTATGAACATGTTCTTTTTATGGCATTGCTTCATGTCTCTGATAGGAACATAATGGACCTCCAAACTCCAAAGGCATCACTGCTGCTTAGACAGAGATATAATGAAACATACTCAATTGAGAATGCCTTCTTTCTTTCTCAGAGACGCATACTCCGATTTAACCAGTGTGCTTGCAGTAATATCTTACATGCTTCCGAATTAAAACCTGACATTTTGCTGCACGTCTTGCGCATTTGTTCGGTCCCCTGGCGCACACACACATTCACTCACACCCAGGCAGAGTCCCTAAACCATGACATCCAGGACCGTGCTATAATTACAAGGCAGATGAACACATGGCGACAAAGCGGTCTCAAGAGGGGGAGCGCAGCGACAGAGGTAATGATCTCCGGAACAAAGAAGCAGACCTGGGAGAACAGGTTCAGGAGTCAGGCGCCGGGCCACATGACACCACAGGCATGACCTTGGAGAACTTTCTCAAACGCCACACACTCCATCTCTCGACGTGCCAGTCGTGTCTCCCTGTTTGTGTCTGAGCCTGTAGTGAGTAGTTTGCTTGCGATTTTTGCTCGTACTCACGCATGCGAGCGGGTTGCGTTCAAAGGCAGACGTGTCCTCGGGGGAGGAAAACCCTAGAAATTGGTTATTGTATCACTAAGGCTATTTACCTATTTTGGGGATTAACATATTTAATTCCCCCTTTTAATCCCGTTGGAGTTAATGCCCTCGCATTTTCCAATTATCTGACTAAGTGTAACGCAGAGGGAGTCAGGGCCTCATCTCTTGCCTGTAACTGGGTTTAGCATGCAGGTCGCAGAGCTGTAGCTACAGTTTGTGATGTCTTCAAAGGGAACTTGTTTATGCAATGGTTTAATTGACTTACCAGGCTAACTAACTTTGTGTTTGAGCGCTTTCATGTGTCTAACTTTGTTCTACCTGGAAAGGATAGGGACTGATGGAGAAGAAGGCTTTTTGTTTCATTTTGTTTCGTCTGTCTTTGGTTCTGGAATTTAAGTCTGACGGATACAGAACATGCTCTCACTGGCCACTTTATTAGGTACATCCTGAAAATGCCTCTTATTTTCCAAATTGACTTATTTGTGGTAGAGATTCAGTAAGGTATCAGATATTTTGGTACCATGTACAAGACACAATGCCTCCATATTCTGCTGATGTAGCCCATCTGCTTCAAGGCTTAATGTGTTGTGTATTTCCATATACTTTGGCTGTAAAAACTACTTATTTGCGGTATGGTTGCCTTTCCACCACCTCAAACCAGTCTTCTCATTCTCTTCTGACATCAAAAAGACATTTTCATCCACACAGCTTTCTCTATTTCAGGCCATTCCTTGTAAACTTGGAAGACACCTGCATGTGAAAATGCTAAGAGATCAGCAGTTTCTGAAATACCTCAACCTACCCATCTGGCTTCAACGATAACATGACGTTCAGATGCATTTAAATACGCTTTCATCTCCTTTCTGACGCTCGGCTTGAACTTCAGCCAGTCATCTTCACCATATCCATCTCCGCATTTAGTTGTGGTCATGTGAATGTCTGATTTGACATATGTGTCAACAGGCAATTGCATGTTTACCCCATAAATTAGATTCTGAGAGTGCAATCCCGTTATACTACTCAGGGTATGCATTGGGTTCAGAACCTAGACAGGTTTGTTATCTGTTTTCCCTTTTGAACCTCTGAACTTTACAGTCCTGACTGCTAGAATACAAGCTGAGTTTCAAAATGACTGATTTAGACAATTTTCGTCAAAGATCAGCTGTACTGATACAGAATGATTCAATCCAACATATTTCCTTGCATGACCTGTCCTCAGTGTAACCTGCCTGTTGCCTTCTGGAAAAGGCAGCAGCCTTCCTGAATTCATGGATTAAGCATCTACAAAAAAAAAAAAAAAATGGAGAGATCGTATTAGTGCAGTATTTCCTTTCTTCTCTAAATATCCAGCAACAGCAACAAAGAAAGAGACCTTTGCCATGTATAAATACTCATATCAACAGGCAAAAACCTGGGATGGAGGTTGCTTCGTTTTGGCTCTCCTAAGAAATGTCTGAATTTTATTTTACCATCTTGATTGCATCATTGAAAAATAAATGGTAATACGTGTCGACTCTCAGCCTTGCCGTAGCAATTTTTTTATAAGCCTCCGGTAAAGAAAAAAAAAAAATTGTGTGAAATGAATATTATTAATTATGCAACTGGTGTCTTTGTTGTTATCTGTGCTATTGGTAGCAGCTTTTCCAGCCAAATCAAAGGAGATAATTTTTTTCTCACGTTTATTGTTATCATTACTTATTCATTTACGATTGTTGACCTTTTCTTTTGACTGTTTCTAAATATAATTGAACCATAAAAATATGGCTAAGTGCTTGTTACTAGACGTAGATAACGTTTGAAAATGTATTCAAAGCTCACACCATCACTCACTAATAAACTGACTTATAGACTTACAATAGCAGATAGCTGAACACAACTAACAGCTTCTTCAAATGGTAGTTAGCCTATAAAGAATGCAATATTAACATACCTAAAATATTAATATAAATAGAAATAATATGCATCTTTACCTAAAATACATATTCTTAAATTTTGTGGTTGTTTTGTAATATTTACTTCTATGTATCAAAACAAGATTTAATACACGTTAGCGATGACGTTAAGTGCTATAGAGCCAATACTTTTTGACTTCAGTTGGAATAATTTGCTTTTCTGTTTTAAATAACATCAATTGCCTCATGTCTCAGTTTTATTGACCATTTTCCTGATACTACCATAAAACTATGGCTTGCTGTTCTCTGTACAGATCTCATTCATGGAGAAAAACACTGAATGTATTATTATTTTTCCCATGTGTTGCATTAAGCTAACTGTGCTGTCATATTTCTTTACCAAATGGAGACAGGCACCACCTGGAAAGAGATTAAAATTCTTTGAATGTTGTTTGTGCAGATGAAAGAGAAAAAAACATGAATATGAAATGCAGTAGTGAGACATATGATGCTCAGTCTTTGAAACGTCTTACTATGCACACACATGCAGGTGTACATTTATAAATCCATCCAAACGCCAACTACTCAGTTAGTAATCATGTCAGTCTGCTTATTGTCAGATAAACTCCTGAATGAAGGAATATTTCATACTAAATTGCTTTCATCAGTCAACACTCTCTAAATACGGTTAGCAATTTTTTAAACATGGACAGCTTATATGACATATTCATGGTTGAGCACATTTCGGTGTATACTGAAATAGTTGTGCAAACTGTTTCTGAATACGTATGACTGCAATTTTCAATTCCTCCTGAGTTTAGAAAAAAAAAACTGGAAATACGTAAAGCTTTACAGGTTTACACAGTGTATTTTTTTTATGAGGCTTTTGAAGTGGCGATGAGCACATTATTCATTAATCCAGTGATTACACATAGGATGCACAGTGCAAAGTTGTAAACCTTAAAGATTTGTCCTTTTATGCTCACGCACAGTTGCCTTAATCACCATTTGCCAGTTCCTGCATGTCAAGCGCAGGCGGGCAGCATGTGCATCTGTCAAGACTGATTAAACTCCTCAAATTCTGCATCATTTAGGATCCGTTTTGTTTGAAATATCCGAAGTGAAAAAGCAAAATGTCAAGCTTGATCTAAAACATGCTCGTCCTGTCTTCAAAGAACTTTTTTTTTCTTCTTCAACATCTGCAAAGCTTGAAAGGAACTAAAATTAAGACACACTTTGTCAGAACCGATGTCAAAAGACTATTCAGCCTCAGAACTGTCGGCCATAAGCCTTGCATTGTAGATGAAGACATTCCCTGTCACGAGTATCCAGTCCACTGGCACCATCCACAAAACCGAGATCCTGCTAACTAACCATTAATGAATGCATCAGATTCACGGGTGTGACACGGAGGACCATTACATACCAGCTTTTGGTATGTTAGCGTGATTTTCCTGCATGAATGAATTTGAGTGTGAGCAATGTTTGCTGCAATTGGACGCGCATGATGGATTTTGAAATATACCATCAAAGAATTTCAACACCATAGCTATTCGGTGACTAACTCTGCTTCTGGGTTGCTGCTATTGTTCGACTTATTCATAGAAAAAGACTCACAAACAGAAAGAATTGGGAAATAAGGGTCTTTATTGCTGGCAAGTGATTGGAGAACCTCCCACTAAAGCGCTTTGGACAGGAAAAATATGGATGGGTTATAAAATGGAATTGGAATACTAAATTAATTTTTGCTTGACAAAAAGTCTTTAGGATTTCTTTACTGACATATAAGTTACTAATTAACTTTCCTCCTCACTTCATGGACATCTTAGGCCAAGTCTTCAGTTAGATAATTTCTAAGAAAAATAACCTTTAGAGATCACGTGCTGAGTCTGTAGCCTTACTGTAATTGTACAAAGGTCTCGCTTGGTTCTTTATTTATATGTTCCTTAAATTATATTGTTTCTAGAGGCAGTATTAGTTAAAGAAAAAAATAAATAACTGCAGTTTACACTTTTAGTTTTGGAAATTATAGTACTAGAATATATTTTGCAAGCCTTAAAATGCCTGAAATTATGTGCAATAATATAACACAAACCTAAAAAGGTGTATGATGGCATGTCAAAATAACTTCCAGACTCCAGCTATTCGGAAAACTTTTAGTCGTCTGTTTCTGGACAAAAAAAAAGCTTCTACAAATTCTTGAGACTTTAGACTTGGGAGTAGAAATTATATTTCCCCAAAATATAATATAGATATTGGGAATGACTAAAGCTGTGCTTGGCTACATGTTTACAAAAAATAGTGTGTTTTTTCTTTCATTCGTCTACATTTTGGGTTTATAATAGATTCTTAATAGAAACAGTCAGGATAAAGCCAGACTGATGAGAGGAGGAAAAAAAAAAAAAAAAAAAAAACAGCTCCACTGTTGTTCCAAATGGAATGAAAAATCAAAATTTTGCCAAATATCCAGGGTAGTATGACCTTTGATTACTAAAACAATTTAGGAAAATTGCTTGTGATAAAGCAACAATCGTCTTGAGAAGAAGAGTGAGAGTGTCAACAGGGGTACGTACAATTTATGAGAAGACACTCAGCCGAGAGACCCTGGACAAATTCTCCTGTACCCTTCCTCATAAAGATCTCTTTATTTCCCCTCTGGAGTGACGAGGCCAATCCAGCATCTCTCCTCTCCATCAGCACTTGTTGTACTACAAGCTGCTCCTGATAAAGAAAGAGCCCAGTCTTTCATTTGACAACTTTGGGTCTTCCTCCGCCTCCTCTCCCCCTCCACATACTGCATTTGGTGCTGACAATCCAGTCATTATACCATCTTCACCCTGTCTGCACTCCCCCCCCTTGCACCTCGCGCCAATTTCCTCGCAGTCCTCTCCTATCACCCCTCCCTTCTCGCTCGGCAAGTATGAGCTATATTACTTTGACCCCGGCCCATCAATCTGCTTCAATTGGATAATGATCTGTAATCACGTTCTTTCAGGGGAGTCTATAAAACGAGCCAGGGCCTCAGCACCCCTCCTGAGAGGGCTCCTTCTGTTCCCTCACTCCCTCCACCCACGCTGACCCCCCCCCCACACACACACACACACACATTTGATCCAGGCGCTTCTGTTTTCAGCTTTCGGGCCCCCACTAAATACCCTCGCACATGGGCAATCGCTGCAGCCGGCGGTGGGCCTTGTAAAGGGAGTGGTGGAGGGCGGGGAGTGGGGGGGGTATGGATGGCTCCGCTGTTGATTTTTCACGGACTCCGCTCTCCAATGGAAAGGGCCTAAGAGGGACAAGGTGGAGCCCAGTAGGAGGGAGCGAGGGTACACAGGAGGAGAGAGGGGAAGAAGGGGTGTTTAAAGACAAGGGCAACCCCGCCTCTCACATTAAAGCTGACCCTCCATTAGGTCGTTTTGTACGACAGCCTTGTAATCGATAGAGCCTTATAACTGAACAGGAGGAGCAGTGAGAGGTGGGGTGAGATGGTATTAGGGTGAGAGTGGAAGCAGTGGACCCCATGGGTGTTGAAATAAGGGTAGCGGGAATGGGATAAAGAGAGAGATTAGGATAAGGTTGATGGACAGGGAGAAAGAGGCAATGAATGGAAAAGTAAATGAATGAAGTGGAATGGAAGCCATGAGCTATGCCTCCTCCTTTTGCCTTGTTGCTAAATTAGGTTTCGGGGGGGAAAAATAACCCTAACATTGGGGAAAAAAGTTTAAAAATCAAACTTACACTTGAAGATAAAGATCCCCCAACTAATAATGACTTAGTACTTAGTTTCACTTTATTCCTCTTCAGCTTGTTTGCAGAGGGAAATTACTTAATATGTGTTACTGTATGAGATCTTAAGTGGTGTTATCACATGTGGAGATAAGATCTGAAGTCGGGGCGAGAGGGTGAACACAAGGCCTTGTTTTCACAGCATATTGCACAGTTCCAAGTCAAAACTGACCCCGGCCGTCACCTCGGTTAACAGTTATCAATTGTTCAACGGCGTTTCCATTGTGACCAGTGGCACGGCAAGCTGCGTTCCCCTCCGCGCAAAACACACATGCACATTTTCAAGCACAGTTGAGGAGGCGAGCGAAGCAGCTTGACCGCAATTTAAAACGGCATCAGTTCAGAGGGGGCTTTTGTGCCATATCTTCTGCACTCTTGAATATACATAAAAAGGCTGTGGGGTTTTAAGGGCCACACAATAAATTAATGAATGGAGTATTTTTTCTCTTCCCCTCCACAGTGGCTCGCTCGATCTATGAGGCGGTGGGGGCCCGTCTTGTATATCATTATTCCCTCCGCGCCATTCTTCTGCAGGTTTCGGGCTCTCACATGTGGAGCATATGTCTATTGAAAGGGTGGCACCACGCAAGGCAGGCACAGATGGAGTCACACTCCCCGTCAACGGGCGGACAATGAGAAATGGAAATCAAAGTTAAAGGGGTGCATCCAGACCCTTTTAGGCTGAACAAAAGCTCCTTGTAGGAGGCCGGGTGTGCGGGAATAATGGGAGGAGAGGGGAGGGTGCGGCAGGCTGTAGGAACACGGCTAAAAGAGTCCATCCTCAGCTGGCCTCTCCGTCACTCCTGAGGTGATAGAGACATGCTGACATGACGTTAGACACCTCAGCCTTGCTACTGTTGCCCCAGTTGATGCACTGCGCTGAGTGATAATTGAATTCTTGAATTTGTTTTCATTGTCCACGCTCCAATCGCACGTTCGCACTTAAAATTGTGCCTCACACATCAGGGCACTGAATAAAATTGTAACAAAGCAGTGCCTCAGCTAGCCTTTCTCAATTTAATATTAATGTTGATGGAGTACTTGATGACCACAGGACAAAAGCAACACAGCCTGAGAGTATGCAAACATACAGCAAAGCAGCCACTTTATCAAATCCGCAGAAAAGGAGCCATAATAATGTTACTCCACTTTTTAACAAAGTTGGCATCAGCCAAATTAATCACAGAATGAATACACAACTCCTCTCGTTATGTAAAACATGTCCTGTTTTATTCATCCTTTTTAAGTATTAGATTGTCAAAACGTTAATCCTTTCAGTTTTAGACACATCCTAAAATATGTGGATCTTTAATTTCATTGAGTTACATCTTGCATGTGAAGCTCTACTTCCAACAAGCATAATGGTAAAATGGTATGATAATCACTTAAATAAACACATTCACTTGAAAACTACTCTGCATTTTTGCTTTGTCAATGCATCTAAATCAAAATAATAACTATGCACTTGTAAATATTATCTATTTTTTTAACCATAGCAATAAATGTTGAGTTCTTTCAGCAATAATTGGAATAATAGTTGCTGCTACTCAGCTACTCAGCTCATGTTTTGCTTAACTTTGCATTGGTAATACAAAGATACCATGGAACTAAAGTATTTTAATTTAACATTATCAAACATTGAAAATTGTGTACCAGCCATGCTTAAAAATTCACCCTTATTAAATTGCTAGATGTCTTTCTAAGTTTCTAGGGAAAAAAAATGCATATAATTATTTCCCCTTTTTTCAGTTTTTTATTTCCCTGTCTGAAATTTAAACCTGATTCAAATGCTATATGTGTATTCATTCCTCTACATACGTGCCTGTTTGTATATTAGCGTTTATTTGTGTCCAGCTCATAGTACATAAAAGCACTAATAGAGGAAGTGAAGCGAACAGAAGGAGGAAGTGGTAAGCAGACCATCCTGTTGTTCTGCTGGATGTTTGCTTTGAACGTAGCTCTGATGGAACCTATAAAACAGTATGTGTTTTCTTTAAGAGACGGTGATTTCACTCTCGTTAAGGATAACTGCACCATAGTGTAGGCTAGCGTGTGACTTTTTGGGTTTTAATGGTACACTTACAGTACAACATTACTATCCCATGAAGTTTTTCATGTTTTGTCACATTGCAAATACACATTGCAGTGCATCACTTTGTCATTTTATGTAGTCGATCGTGGGGAAAAGAGAAAAGGTTTTTACAAATAAAAATAACATCCACATCTTAGTCATATTTTTGCAAAACCAAGTCATACTGTTCATTTACCAATGCTTTCACAAAAAACAGGGAAGACTTGTACAATGTAAGACATGCTAAGACTAAACTATTCACACGTAAGCTGTCTACAACAAAAGAGACTTCTCAGATTTATTCAGAGGCAGAGGATAGAAGTTTGAACGCAAATTCAGCATTTCAAAATAAGTAATGTTAAAAAAAGAAAATACCTATCCTCTTCTTTTCACTTGTCAATTATGTAGTACCTTTTGTTGGGCTGCAACAAATGTCCAATGGATGACACTGAGAATTATAGTCGTACTACCACAAAAAGTGAAATAGGTATGAGTATTTAAGGAAGCATTATATTTTTTTGCCATAATTACTCATTTTTAAATTTGTTTCCACTGCTATTTCTGCCTCTCAGTCTTTCATCTAAATGTTTTCATTACTCAGTATGTGTCGTAGCTCAAACAAAAGATGTACGTCTCCAAATGACAACAATCCTTCATTTGATCTTCTTGAGTCTTGTAGGGCTGCTGATGGGGCTTTGCTGTCTGTGCTGGCAGGCTGTAATGAACCTTACTCAGACCTTTGACCCCTGTACACTGACAACATCACCAGTTGAGGACTGAAACAGTAAGCTGCTTGTGTGACACAGCAGGCACACAAGTATCGCCAAGCCACCTGCATAATTAACCAACACAACAAGATGTTTCTCAATAAAAACTTAAAGCTTATAATCCAGCTTCAAATATAGATATTGAGGAAATCTGCATTGAAATTATTTTATGTACATTTCAATACAAATATGTTCTACTTGGTCAGGTTTTATGGAAACATAACTGTGAAAATACTGAATTAAAAAAAAATTAAAAATACACTTTTTCAATGAAAATTAGAAATTATGTCAATATGTTGTATGACATCTTAAAATGTTTTTTTTGATGTTTTCATACTTATTTCAATGCATAAATATGAATTCTTTGCTAGTCATTTTCAAATGATCTTTTTAAATATGTTTCTTCTAACAGACTCATGTTTGGCCAGAAATAAATAAATAAATGAATAATGTCAAGAGTACAAAATGGAAGAAAAAGTTATCACAAATAGTATATATGGTTGATTCCTCTAAGTCAGGAAAATAACTAAATATGAACGATTGTAAAACAATGTTGGACACATTTAATTTACTTATCTAGTTAAAAAAGGACCTGAAATACATACAGTTGTATGTATTACAGTTGTATGTATTTTGTATGCACCAGCACCAGCCGCTGGTGCTACATTTTGCTTCGTGTGGAGCTTCTGGGCTCTCGGCTGTTGAGAGAAACGATTGCTTCCTGGAGGCGTGGACTGTGTTGAGGCTTTAAACTTTACCCAATTTCTGATGTTTGCCCGTGATGGATGTAATACAAGAAGTCATCTTATGCTTTCTGTCCTATTAATCTTTTCATCTTTTCTAAATACTCAGTTTGTAAACCAGCACATTTTTTTCCCCCTTAAAATTTGGTGAAAGCTGTGCATATCTGTTAACGTGGTTAAGTCTCATAGTCTACAACAAAAAAAAAAATCAAAAAACACCCACAACACATTTATACAAGCATGCAGTAAACTGGTACTGTTCATGCCAAGGCATTGCAATTACTGACTAATTGATGCAGCTTTTAGTGGGTCCAGTCTGCCTCCTCTCAACTGCTTACCCTATCAATCCAGGCTATTGTCCAACATGACATGTCCCTTAACAAATTACAGCTAATGAAATAACCATCAGCGTGTCATTACATAGGCAACGCCACTGTATTATTGCTCTGCGTGATACAACACATGCATGCGTGTGCATGAAAGAAGTAGTGGAAATCATAGAATCTACAAAGTGGCGTGGTTGTAGATTATTATTATCCTGCTAAGAATTAGCACTTCATTCAGCCAGTGACACCAAGCAGCTAAAAGAGAGACTGAAAATGTACTTTACAATCTATGAACTTCACCAGTTGGTAAAACGACACAGTGATTTTAGTGATTCAATGTTTTTGGCTGGGTTCAATTTTTCATAAACTTTCACAGTTCTAAGTGTCTGTAATATTTTCATGGATTTTTGGATCAACGGTTCCTGGAACTCCCTGCATTTATTCCCATCACCAGACTGTTCATTTGCAGCAGTCTCATTTGGATTCCTCGGTCTCACGTACAGCCGCTGTCCCTCTGACAAGAGACCACTGTGGCAGACTCACTCTCCCCGTGAGTCCAGTCATTCTCTCTCCATTCAGCAGCCAAATCTATTGCTTTCTCTCTCACGTTGCCTTCTTCTCCCATCTCCTCCTCCACCACCTCCTCTACCATTCCAGAGCTGACGGCAGATGGTGTTTTAATAAAGTCCAGTAGGAATAGGTCTGTGAGTAAACAATGCAGCACATGCCAACTCAGTAATTGCTGGGCACTATTACAACCCCTGTGTCTGGCAGGGGATGGGAGGACGAGAGGCACGGAAGGTAAAATAGAGAGGATACAGCAGAAACACGGCGAGAGGACAAGTCAGGAATGAGAAAATAGGAGAACGAGGGAAAACCAGAAAAGGAAAGGCCAGAGATGTAGGAGAACAGGGTCCATGGAGGGGGTGGGCAGGATACTCACATGTACACCTAGCAGCTGGAGCCAGAAAAGCGCAGCTGGTGGAGGTGCAGGAAGGCCACAGAGAAGAGGGGGGCTGTGCAGAACTGGGAAGGGCCTCTCTATGCTGCGCTGTGCTGGGCTGGTATAGGCCAGAGGGGGCAGCAGTCGGTCTACAGCCTCCAGGCTATGGGATCCAAGCCCAGTCTCAGAGTCCCAGTCACCACTCTTTGGTCTCCACCGTTGACACATGGCCAATGCAGTCCCCTGTCAGACCCCAAGTCAGCAGCCAGACTCCTTCTGGAAGAGGTGGATGTACACAGGAATGAAGTTAAACCTCTTGTTCTATACAGCTCTTATGCTAATGTTATACCAGTTAAACACGAAGACCTGCATCTTGCTAGTGAACGTTGAAATAGGTTTGGAATTTATTGATGTTTTGGGTTTACATTCAGAGATGCACCAATCCATGATGTGTATCTCTGAATGGGTTTTAGGAGCAAGTTTCATACGGTTTTAAAAACATGGACAAAATCTTCACAGAATTCATGTCTTTAGCGTTTTCTGTTAGCAGTTAGCATAAACACTGCTTGTACACCACTCTCTCTACATATTCCATATTGCTAGACCCTTATCTTAACTCAGAGAACTGATGCTGTGCACTTCCTGTTAACTTTTGAAAAGGCGGCACATGGAGGAACATACCCAAGACTGACTCTCTGTTTAAGCAACCTAAAAGACGATTATAGAAATTAGTTTCCTTTCAAACATATTTTGCCCACCCTATTCATTCATTCATATTTAAACACCTTACTAATACTGAAAAAAGCTATTTAAGCTTTCTTCCCACAGTAGCATCCTGCACACTGAAGAGTGTTGTTGTTTGTGTTCCCTGCTAGTTCATTCAAAATAGATTTTCTCAGTGCATAATGAACACCGAGTGTTCGTCATGTCTTCCCCCATGATGACCCAATAAGGCCTGTGGCCTTTGATGAGGTATCAGTGACAAAGAACTCTACGTCTCTACAAGTCTGTCAGCTTAGGCATTTTACGACATGCACCTGTTTGGCTCGGGTACTAAAAAGATAGTATGCTAATTGAAAGACAACAAAGAGGAGCAAGTGAAGCATAACACCTGCTGGCTATACAAACATGTTCTACACCAGAAACCAAAACTATCTACAGCAGGATGCAAAGGTTTCAGATATCAGAAACTAACTAAAGTAAGACAGAGCGGCTGAAAATAGCAAAGCCTTGATAAGAGCACAGCAGTAATTTTACCTTTACCTAGCTGGAACTTGATGAATGACCTCCAGCAGCTATATAGTTAGTAGGTTTCATCAGAGACAATTAGAGGAAATTACTTTTATTTTAAAGCTGAGGTTAAATGCTGTCTGCATTAATATTTAATGTTTCTTAACCTTCAGTTTTAAGGCTGACTGAAGCAGACTGGGAATATTACATATTTGTAATTAGTGGCTGTTGAATAAGGTTTAAGCTCACAGAGTCATTAGCTTCATCACTGTTATTAATTTTTGCAAGTATATAATTTCGTAAAAGAAATTTAAAGAAAATTAAATATTTTTTCGGCTGCTTGGTCGGAGCAAATATGTTGATATTATTAGACAATATAATATGTACTGAAACTATAGAAAGTATATGTATTTTTGAGAATGCAATGGAGTAAACAGTGCCTGAAATAATTTCTCATATTCCTTGAGTTTTGCACAAGACTTCTTCAAGGCACATCAAAATAAAATGGACTGAATATAAACTTTTTTGGTTTGTGTTTGTAAAAACTTTTAAAGAAGCATTTGCTGTGCTTTATCTATTCGCTTTAAAATTATGTAGTACTTTATTTAGGTCTTTCATGAAAAATCGCATTAATATATAGTGAAATCGTGTGACTGTCCTCTGACAAAATGTGAAAAAAGGCATTCTAAGAAAATGTTGATGAGTGTAACACCAGGCACGCTGTGTCTTCTGATGGATCATCCCAGGCAAGACCTAGCTATATGAGGCTAATCCATATAGAAGCTAACACAAACACGCCGCCCGAGGACATCACCCAAATACTACATCAAACGTCCTCCTGACAGGTTTGCTGATAATCACAAACAAGGCTTCATGTCGAAACACAACTTCGCTCTCTATGACATTTTGAACTTCTGTCCAACCAAGTCTTCTCACATACTTTCAGGCCTTGAGAATTTGCCGTCTCTCCCCCAAGGCGGTCAGGCTGAGAGACAGAAAGAGTGAAAGACAGAAGTTGGCAGATCAGAGAGAGTGAAATATGAGCTACTTTCTCATGCAACAAGATTAGTAAGATAACTCTTCACCATGAGGTAAGTCCCTATATGCCTGCCATATTTTTCTGAGCACACGTCCATACATAACCGCGCAGGAGTCTAACCTTACCCTCACAGCTTCTGCTGCATCTTACCTCAGACATCTTCCTTACATCCAGCTTGCCAGCAGGTTTGTGTTCATACCATTAATCTTGACTGAGGATTTGAGAAAGGAGCTGGATTCTGGGAATTCGCAGGCGGCGGAAGAGGTGGGAAACTGGGTCAGAGGACATAGACCGAGACGAAGGCAGCTGGTCCTTTACCACCTTTACCGTCTTGCTCCAGAATTCTCCTTATGGCCCTAGCTCCCTCTCCAGAGTGTAGAGGTGACAGTCGGTGAGGGACCTTTGAGCAGCCTGGTTTCAGCTCCTACCAGTCAAGTGTGTCCGAAAATAAAAAAATTAAATAAAATAAATAAATCTAAGAATATTAAAAGTACTCTGTACTTGAGGACTATGAAATTAGGAGACACAAATGCAGCTTTTTTTTCTGACACTGTAATCTCACTGTGATCTTTAAGATGGAATGGTTGATTTCCAGTGGATTCACAGTCTTTGTTTGTAATTCATCCAAAAGTTAAATGACTGGACAAAAATAAAAATCCACCAACAACTCAGGTTTCCTTTGAACATCTTGAGTATTCCCAGGATTTTTGGAAATATCTTCCATGTACTGGCATAAAACACAGCATTCCAGAAAAATAATGTCATACTGAAGGAGATTGTCCAGTTGTCATTTCATAACCTTAAGCTCAAACTGTTTTGAGTTCTGCAGCACGAACGGCAAGTCCACCTCTGAATGACTCAGAATAAATAAATAATTAAACAAAATGAAGATTTTAGAGTGGTCTAATCAAAGTCCAGGCTTAAACCTGATTGAGCGCCTGTATTTGGATTTTAAAAGAGGCAGTTTGAAATGAAAACTATTTTGCAAAGAAGACTGTGTCAGAATATATGCAAAAGACTCAAAGTCAGTAATTGCAAACATTTGCAAAATTAGTTAATAGATTGAGGGTCCAATTAGCTTTTTCTTTACAGGCCTGATTCAGATAACGCTTTCCCTCTAATTTTTAAATAACCCCAAATAATTGGAAGTTTGTTCTGATTCACCTCCAGATAGTCAGGATAAAGATGTGTGTGTTTTATTAAACGGTGGATGTAAATGTCTGGTTTCAACCGCAAAGTGATAATAATAAGAAAATATGTTCATGCTACAAACCTCGACTTTCAGCTAAAATGCTTTTCAGCATCTCTACCATGTGTTAAAGCGCAACAAGCAAATGCTTCCTTTATTATATTATGCTGTTTCTCCCCTCTCCCACCAAGGGTCCTAACCAAGAGAAGTCTGTCAATTAAATCCAGATGAACACAAACATTTGTCTTTTTTTTTTACTTCATAAACAATCACAGAAAAGACTAATTTATTGTGGATTAGTGTCAGCAGGAGACATGTCCGCATGTTTTAGCTCTAAGGTAAATATAAATATTAGCAGGAGAGTAGACTCTGTTTGTTTCATCATTGTTTTTACAAAGATGAAGAGATCTGTCCATGCTGTGTAATTCCCCCTGTTTTTGTCATAAGGGAAATCTGTTAAAATATAACATTTATGCAGCAAACAGTTTAGAAAGGCAGCTATCGGGGGTTCCGAATTTGAAGCTTTCATCTGTGGATTTCCCATCATTCCATGATATGCAGATATATAATATGTTGAAGCTTTATCCTAAGGGCATTTCTTTGTGATTGCATTCTAAATACAGTAGTTACAAATACAGATTCTTCGGAAAGGAGTATAATACAGTGCAAAGACAGGACTTTTCTCACACACTTAAAAAGCAAATATTTCATTGAGAAGAATAAACTAAAACTGATAGGTCTCCCCACTTCAAGACTCGTCAACAAATAGAATATAAGTACGGCCAACAATTTGATTTGTGTAACTTAAAAGGTATAAGGAGATTAGGATTCCACAATAAAAGGTGTGTGATTGTGTAATATAATTACAGGGCTCGATCATTAAAGAAAGCCGAAAAGCTAATGTTGACTTACCACATAACCTTTCAACTGGCTAATCACCCACCTCCCCCACCTCCTGCTTTCGGAAGAGGTGAAAACATAGCCGCCTCTTTCCTCAGGGTGAACTGTCTTCACAGGCATTAGGGAAGAAAAGGAAAGAAAAGTCGCCCAGTGATAGATATGAGAGCGCATCTAGATCCCTTCATGCCCTGTCAACCAAATCCTGAGGTGAAGAGGACACGGTGAATGATTGCGTGGGAGGGCCCTGCTATTTTATTGTTGTCAGTATTATCCCACTGCTAAAAGTGTAGCAGAAGTTGCACTTTTAACTTTAAGATGTTGAGTAAATGATGGGACCATTTCCATTGGTTTAAGAAAGGAAGACAGTTGACAGATACAGGTACTTGCAAAGCTGATCCAGAGTGTATTTTCATGCACTTCATTGTATAAGTACTTTATAGGACCTGCAGTTTTAGTTTTCTACCATAGATGCTTTTGGGAGTTTAATCCAGAATAGTCTCATCTGATCAGAGCACCTTCTTTCACACATTTGCTGATCTTTCATATGACTGTGAGATAACTGACAGCCATATGTGACACCTTTAACCAAGCTGTCGCAAACTCCAGTCCTAAAGGACCAGTGTCCTGAATGTTTTAGATGTCTCTCTACTTCATCACACCCGGCTCCAATATTAGCTCATAAGCAGAGCCTGACCACATGTCAGTGAGGCAGTTTAGCCATTTAATTCAAGTGTTTAAGACAAGGGACACACCTAAAAGTTGCAGGTCTCTGGTATTACTGCAGTTTGACACCACTGCTTTAAACTGTGGCTTTCTTCTTGACTCTCACGTGCAACCCCGAACCTTAAGGGACAGTTGTGTGAATAAGCTGAAAGGTAAGAGTAGTCTGTCGCAATCAAAAAGTTGTTGGTTTTAATCGAGCTTTCTCCTTCTGCTACATTTAACCTCCAGTTGCCTGCCAATCTCTTTATCAGAGTATGGACGTGTTCTTGCTTGTGAGTATTACTGGGTAAATGTGGCTCTATCCTTAAGCTCTTTAAAGTTACTGTAGGACATTCTGAGAAAATCGTGGACTTAGCCTGAAAACTTCAACAAGCACACCTTACAGGTCCCTCCCATTTCTTTTCCCCCCACAGTTCAGCTTGTAATTGGCTTCCCCCCCGTAACATAAGGTTGTTTCCTTGCCATTAGCACAGTTGCACCAAACCAGCAACTGTTTGATGCAGCTGTGCACCAATCAGTGCACAAACAGAAAGCTTGAACAAACCATTGTTCAATCTCCAGCTGAGTGGAGAAAAGGTGTGAGCACAACTGTGATTGACACTGCTTAGACTTTCCTCCTGACTCTGATCGGTTGTTCCTGACTGGCAGTGGTGCATTTCTGCAAATGGCAGTAGGATCACAGGGAGGTGATTTTTTATTTTATTTTTTTTTTCTTTTTACTGATTATTTGTCTGATATTTTACTGTCAGGACTTTGTGACAGTTATAAAAGTTGCCTACTGCACCTTTAAAAACCAACATTACTGTAACTTGTTGTCAGTCTCAGTAAAGCTGCAATGAGGGCTCAGAGACTTTACCATGTGGATGCAATTTCACCAGCATGATGTTTGTTTTTTTTTTTTCCTCTACCACAAATCAAATAAAAGACTCAGTTTTGTGGGTAGAAAATAAACCCAGAACGGATCTGCATTACAGCGAAACAAACAAGAGTGAAGTATGGAAAACGAAAGAGACAAAATCTGAATGTAATCGTTGTGGGGCTATACGCATTTCCTTTGATTACGAGGTATTAGTGTCATCCACAGGGCCATTGGCAGGAAACGCTGGGCCGCTTGCTACATTGGAACAAACACAAATGTCAATGTTTATTAATTCAGTTCTAATCATATTTGAATGGATCTTCACCCCTCTGCTATATCTGCCTTTCGCCAGGCAGTTTTGACAGAGTTCTCTCAGGGATCGTTACATCACAACCTACACCCAACTGAATTTTGAGTATAGGCAAAATTTAGCTTTCAAAATAGAGGGGAAAGTTTCCTCCAACAATGGTTGTAGCTACAAAATTCCCATTTACGTTTGTGATTTAAAGATTACATTTTCACACTTCAGCAAAAACACAGAAATAAATTTAAAAAAAGAATGAAAAAAATGATTATTACACTAAGATTGGTAAAATCTTAGCAGTTAAAGCAACAATTTTAGATAATTGTAGTATTGTAAAACAACTGAAACTGAAATGTTTTTCTCGTGTTTTAGTGAGTATCATAATTCTGCTTCACAGATGACAATTGTTAAAGTTGTTGGTATTTTCATCCCTGTAACAAACATAATTTTTATTGGCTAAATTGCTTGCCTACTCTGATCATTTCCAAACAACAGTAAGACACGGTAAAGCACCAAAACGTATCGTTTCACAAATACAATAATCAAACATTCTACTTCTACTTAGGCATTTCAGCATTTCAGCACGTGTAAACATACAGCGTATGTTCTCTTAGTTTGGAATTCAGTGGGACAAAAAAAAATGTCTAAAATATCTTTCCACTTGGTAAGGCCAGGCCGCAACGTACAGTTTATAAATTGCTCCTCTTCTCGAAAATTAACACCCTGCAGCTCAAATGAAAGTTTGCTGCCGACCGCATGAATAAAGGCAATAAGTCTTCTGGAAGAACGTTGTTGAACGTGATACAAAGATTGACTTCTTTGGCCATGACGGCCACAGAAATGTTTGCAATATAGGTGAGGCATTACACCTCAGAAACACTTCGCCATCTTCTAGTCCTGATGGCAGCTGCATGCTTTCAGGGTTTATAACTGTAAAAAATAATAAAGGTGGACTTCCTAAAAATTCCCTCAAACCATCATGCTGAGTAGTTTAAACATGGATACAGTTACCCCAGTGTTGACCAGAAAAGAGGCAAAAACCACTCCTCAAGCGTCTGCTTTTTTGTTCATTATATTTTACTTCTTCACTAAAAAGATGTTGGACTGGCCTTCCTTGAGCGTAAACCTGATATATTTTGAAAAAATATTTTCTCCAAAAAAAACATTTTTTTCCCCCAAAATATTGAAATAAGACCTGCCAAATCGAATATCTGTTTTGACTAATTTGACAACATATTAGTTATATAATCATTGCTCATCTTATAGAAGAATGTAGAATATAGATTGTAAACTTGTATTTTTCTTAATCAACTGTGGCTCAGTGGTGAACTTTTTGTCCTGCAGTCTGACAGCTGCAGGTTCTTCCTGTCACATGTCGATGCCAACTTATCTTTGCATCTGTCTATAAATCGACTTGAACATGAACTGCTTTAAGTGGTCAGTATGACTAAAAGAAGTGCTATATAGTTTCAATCCATTTTAACACATACATTCCATGTATTGAAGGTCATATTGTTAAAAACTCTCTGGCTTTTTCACAATTTTTTTATTTTTTATTTTTTGGAAAAAAGGAACTGTTTGTGAGTCAACTTTCTGTAGCGAGTGCACGATTTTCAGGCAGAAAGATGGTTTGACTTTAAGTACTCTCTTTGTTCTCAACCCTGGTGGGCTAAATACTCTAAACCATGTTTCTCATGTACAGCTTTTCTCTTGAGACTAAACCACAAAAAAAAAAAAAAAAAAAAAAAAAAAAATGTCAGAGTCAAATGTCAAAGTTGTTTCGGGAAGCTCATTTTTCAGCGATGACAAATGCTACTTAGCAATATGGAGACCATAGGTGCGGTCAAATAAATGTGCTGTCAAATTGAGTAGCCGTATGCGATGCGGAAAAAGGTCTCGCTAAAATAGCACCGCAGAGCCTCCCACTTCCACTCATCTTCCCTTTTAATCAGACTTATCTTCACCTCCATCACTACTGCCAGTCATACTGGAAGACTTTTTTGCCGCGGTGCTTGTGCGGAAAGAAAAACATGCATCTGTAAGCTTTTGTGAGAGGCGAGATTGCACACAAATGCATGTGTGCGAGCAGAGAAGGCAGTAAACATCTGTCTCTGTGTCATGCGTCTCAACAACTTGAGTATTTCTCAAGCAAAATATTGAGTCTGCAGGACTCCTAACTGCCATTGGTAAAAGCCACAAAAAAAGGTGTGTACAAGAGTTGTAATCAAATTTAGTAGTTTTAATTTGAAACTATACATTATTCCCGTAAATAAAAAAAGAAAAGGTTTTAAAGAAAAGTTAAACTAGGAAGATAGGAATATAAGATCCAGAGCAGGGCATAACAACAAAATCCATATTGCAAATTACAGTGGAAAAGCTCTTTTGAACTAAAGCTGAGTCAGTTTTACTACTGACTTAGCTTTAGCATAGAAACATGTTGTTGGAAACCTTAAAAAACAGTTTTCTGAAAGTATTCATATCTGCAAATGTACTGTAGTGTACAATGGATATTTTCAGTGTGACTTGTTTTGAATTTTTTCAATTTGCTAAGAAGGATTCATCAGACTAGCCCCTGGCCTTCCACTGCTTTGTGGATTTATATACCTTTCTATAAACTCACAGTGATGTGACTACAGTCTAAAATAAATTAGAGATCAGAACAGAGGTGTAACTAAAAAAAAAAAAAAAAAAAAAAATCCAAACTCCCTCTTTAAGCCTTACAGCTGAGCTTGCAAAGTAAAGTTTGTGAAATTGCTCACCAAAACAAAGTCAATTCGCAATGTATATCTATTGGGAATGAAATCAGTTTGACATTAAAACCAAATGAGATAAAGTACAACAACAACAAAAAAAAAATAACACACCATTACAATCAAGAATTTTGACATTTCTTCTGCAAAATGCCTGTGGGACTCTATGCTTCTGTGACAGTTTCATGGAATCTTTGTTTTGATAATCCTTGTTTTGGTGATACCTGTCACAGCACACAGTAGTAACCACCAAGCCCCCTCAATCTCTCAGCTAAATCTCCCTGTCTACACAGCATTGGCCCCATGATAAGAAGGTGACACTGTCACTCCTGCCCACACATGCACGCACACACACATATCCTGTTGACTGAAAACCACACGTGTACATGCACACACATATCAACACACGCATACAAACAGCCTTGAAGGCGTTCACTGTGCATAGGCGTTCAGCATCATGCTAATTTTTATTGTTGTGATAAAAATAAACAGGTCTGGGGAGCTGAATCTGAAGGCCTGAGGGTCACAGCGCGCTCGACTTACAACGGGGGAGTGGGGAGGGTGCAGGAGGGCTGGGGTGGCAGAGCGGAGGAGGGTGTGGGGGGGGCTCAGACTGAATTACCTTGATCCACCACGACAGCCACACATCACTGTCACCAGCCTGTTTGGAAGGGCTTGATGGGGCTGTGGTGCTAAGTTAGAGCAAGCCAACTGCGATGGATGTGTGTTGACAGTAGACTGCATTCAAGGGCACATTGAAATGAGCGGATGAAATGGGGGAAAGTTTGCTAAGCCATGTGTGCCATAATTAGCCCGGGCTCTCCTCATGCCTCTTATCTGGTGGCTGGTTGGGATTGTCAGATGACTGAAGAATCGCTTGTGACATTATCTCCGTCTCACAATAGCCCCTAAATCTCAGAACAGCGACAAGGTGTTACGTGGGAGGACCGTGTCGCATTCTGTATTGTGGCTACATTACGGCAGTGTATTAGAGTTTATCTTTAAGAGTATGGAAAATGAATTTACCACCATAACATTTTACCTTTCTGGGATGTCCACGACTAATAGTTTAAACTGATTTATTGTAAAAATGCTTTGCCATTTCACATAAAATTACACTAAAAGTGTTCCATGACCCATTCTTTCAACTCTATTATTAAGAAAATCAAGTCGAACGTATCGAAACTGATCAGATGTTGCTCTCTCAATCAGTCGACATATTCCACACCACTGAATGGAAGTATTTTGTTTACCAGCACAGGTAAGGTGCTGCGCTCGGGCACTAGGTGGTGCTTAAACACAACCCTCTTTCACAGAAAACACACACACACACCCACCCCACCACACCCCTCTTTACGTCTGCACACACACACACACACCCCGTCATCAGCTCCCATTATTTTCACTCTAAGAGAACAACAAAACACCCCCACCCCTGCACACACACACGCACGCACACACAAAGAAGGGGGGGTAAAAGATACAAGGCTCGACTTACAGACCTCTTGTCTGTTCATTTGATATTCATCAGCTTCCCTTTCAGCCCTCCCTCCACGCCTGTCACACACACACACATGCACGCACACACACTCGTAGACGCACCTCTCTCAACCTTACTCATCAAATCTCTGCTACACGTGTCCGAAGCCATGATACCCGTCTAATCATCTGGGCCCTTTCTCCTCTGCTTCCTTTCAGCTCCGCTAAAGGGACGCGGCTGTATGCAGGCCAGGCGACCCGTTGCAACACAATACCTCTAAAATCATACCAAAAGACACAGAGCTCTTGTAAAAACACTGCTTAGGCTGAGCTCTCCTAGTCTAATAGTTTATTCAGGCGCAGGACCACGTGTGAGACGGAGTAAATAAACGTTCCCAGTTAACAGAAAACATCATCTGGATTTGTAGTGAACTTGTTCCCTGATAAAATGTCAAGTGTTCATGAAGAAACACAGATCAATAAAGTCTAAATTAATTGAGTCAAACACTATTTCAGCGGTATAATATAAATGTGTAACGGCAAACAACAGAGGCATGGAGATCTACCACATTACAGTGTGCATGTATGTCGCCGGTGCCCACAGCAACATTAGAACTGTACCAAAGGGAGTGATTGTGAAAGTCCTTGTGTGGCCCTTTTCTCTCTTGCTAACAAGATAGAATTTACTGCTGCTTGTCGTCTGAACCGGAGGCTACGTGGGGACAGTCAGGGTATGCATGTGAGCCGAGAATCACGTCTCAGGCTACAACTGTGCATGCTGCATGGTGTGGGACATATACGTGTGTTTGTGTGTGTTCATTGGTGGGTCTACAAAGCAGCTGCGTGAGCATTCCTGTTGACGTAAAGCAGCTAAACAGTACCAGCTTTCTGGGCTCTTAACCTCCCCTCTCTGAGAGGGAACCTAATGAAGTCCTGAAAGGCTTCCTGAGTCCCTCATCTGGTTTTGTTTAGGCCCAGCTCTTGCTCCTCTTGCTTGAGGAAGCCATTAGCCCATTGGGAAGACAGTCACATACACCCTGGAAGACAGGTCTGCACGGTTAAAAACACGTATGTCTTCGAGAGCACTTTTCAGTTGGTGGTTTTTGAGGCCAGTCCAACACATCCTCTTCAGAGCCGAGTTAACACATTGACGGTGTGTTAATCATGTTTTCCTGTTCCAAACACTTGATGACACAGCAAGTAAGTTTTAAGCTGCGTGAGTAAACAATTGAGTTTTTTTGTTTTTTTTTCTTTTAGAACATGTGGATGTGTGAAACATTAAAATAACACTGTTCTGCACTTTATGGGTTCCCTGCGCACTGCTGGTCAGCTGACTGAAAAGAGCTGCTTTGCTTTCATTGTTTTCCGAGTAGGCTAGAGTTAATTAGAGATATAATTGCATATATTTTACATAGTTATAAAGTTTTTGAAAACTGCCACTGTATTTAGTGAGTCCTTAATCTGCATTTTTGGAGAAATCTATATATTAACATCTGAATTTACTTTACTAATCTTATACATAACTGTAACAGTTTTGGAAGAAACGCTGCTTTCATGATTAAAATTACAGAATATGATGTGTCTTACTGTGAAATTGCATTTAACCAGGGGTTGTCATACCAGACGCTGATCTCCCAGATCTTTATTTTGTCTGTCAGTTGTTTTTTTTTGTTGTTGTTGTTTCTAGAACTGAAATAGAAAAAAATAAATAAAAATTGGGTCAACACAAATAAAAAGTGAAAAACAGATATGTCAATCCCAGAGTTATTCATACCCTTGTCAAAATTATTTTCATTCATTTCATGTATAACTCAAAAGATGTGCAAGTCGTATCAGTTTAAAGTAGATACATTATATTTTATTAAAAAGCATTATATTGAAAGTTATTCATATCTTTCTCACTTGTCAATAAAAAAAATCTTTATTGGCGTTGCATCAGTCAAGCCGTTGTCTTAGTTTCTGACCAGCTTTTCTCATGTGTCCACTGATATTTTTTACAATTAACCTGGGTGATAAGCTCTTTGAGGAAGGACTCTCTGCCATCACCCTAATCTTCAGCATGACCCCTGTGTTACAGAATAAGTAATAAACAAGGTTTCTGTTCTCTACCAGAGAGGCCTGATCATCTACTGCCTTGAATAAAACAACAAAAGGGTGGAGGAATTACCACATGTAGAATGAGCTCAATGGAGGGAATAAAAACACATCAGATGGATCAGTCTCTGCTTCTAGACCCCACCGCCACCACTTTTTTTTCTTTTTTTGCCAAACATATAATAGCACTTCATTTTAATTTTAGAGTTTGCGTATACTCAATAGAGGAAAATTGTTTCTACTTGGTTATGCCAGTCTATTGAGAGCGAGGAAAGTGAAAAGGGAATGCGGTTGGAGGAGATGTGGGGGTGGGGGTAGAGGGGATAAGCCAAATGCATGGCAAATAAAAAACTGTGGCAGTTAAAATTGAATTTGTATTCACCAGGAAGTGGGTTAACCCAGTTAAAAGTCAGGGAATCCAATAGCAGTGCCTGATATGTGGTGTCGAGACAATCTCCTTTGGGGAACTTAAGCGCTTGGCTCATATGCTGCCTACCCGTGCTCAGAGCATGTTTTCAGGTAATAATAATACATCATATTGCTTAACGGCATATTTATGTAAGAACGCAGCGAGAGGAGGCATCTGGAGTGCCTTGGTGTTGTTCTTTGAAATCACCTCCCTCAGATATGTGCCATTCGCAGTTGTTATGTTTTCTCTCCCTTATCAGTTTTGCAGAAATGGAAAATTCTGTTACAGAGCATATTTGGTTTGTCACAGTCAGATGCCTTGTCCTCAGGTTTGCGTTTTGCAAGGGCCTGTGAAGGCATTTTCTTTCAGATTTCTCCATTTTAAGAGACAGCTTGAATGTGTTTTTCTGTGCGCGTGTGGCTCGACTGCTATCTGCATCTTCGAACAGCGCTGTTTTGTGTTTTTTTTTTTTTATAAAAAAAAAAATTCAAATAAAAAAAAACATGCATGCACGCACAAAATGAAATGGGAAATGACAAATCTTCAAGTCTTTGTTATATAGGAGTATATTGACTGCCCTTGGTTCATTGACTTTTTATTACAGGAGCTAGCACAGCTGTCAGCAAATAGGGAAAAAATTGTTTCAGCCATTTACTTTGCAACATTTCAAGCTTATAATTTTTCTGTACCCTGCCTACACATTGTGCGTACAGCATTTTCGGCGTGTCAGCAGCTATGGCATGTTTTCTCTGTGGGTAGGTCCGAGTGCAGGAGGTGCAAGCTGTAAGCATGAGAGGAGAGTGTGTACAATGGAAAGGAGGAGAAAGAGGAAGGAGTGCAGACAGAGAGAAAGATAGAAGGAGGGAGGGGCAGATGAACTCCGAGAGAAGGAGACAGCCAGACAGAGAGGTGGTTTCGGTCTACCAGGAACACACAGCTAATGCCGCCAGCAGTGTGTCAGTGGTGGTCCCCTCATCCAGTCTGCTGCAGCATCTGCCAGAGAGGCACCAGGCTGAGCGAGACCCAGATCCTTCCACAGGCTCATCTCGGGTCCAGAGCCCCATCATCTCCTTTCTCCTCCAGGCCCAACTGTCTTCTTCAGCTCCTTCCGCCCCACACCTCTCTGTCTTCACACCGAACCAAGTTAGTAGCCCTGAATTGGGACCCTCAGGCCTATGTCTTTTCCTTTTATGCAGTCTCAGCAGAAGCTTCCTCTATCTCCATCCCTCATGTGCCTCTTCCGCACAATCAACCTTAGACTTACAAGACCGCCTACTTGCATATCTTTTCTCCAGCTTCTTCCATTCTAAAGGCCAAGTTTTTTCAACATGCATTCATACAGAACGATACAAATGTCATAGCCTATAATGTTTTTTTTTTCTTTTTTATGTTTGCAGTGCAATCTCACAGAAAGCTTTGCTTTTTTTCTTAAGATATCTGCAGTAGATGTTCACCAACTGGAATTTTGGCCAATTTTTATTCTCTGTTTTTTGGAAAGCTTTGACTTGCCTATACTGACTCTGGCCAGTTTTAACTCTCTTTAAGAGCTAGAAAGTAAGAAAATATGCCACTGTAATAGTACTTTGATTTCTAGTCTTCCTCCTGTGAGTACTTACTAATCATTTATGGAAGGCGCAGACATCTTATGTATGAGTTCGAGTGACCATTTGCTGCAAAAATGTTTTACTCTCAAAACCTAGTCGCAATGATGGAGAATTTTAAATTTGTCAGGGTTTTCAATGTCGCTGATCCTCAAACACCAGTGTCTGTCTACATTCTAGATAATGTAGGTTCTGCAACTTTAAGGTTTCCAAAAGGCTGACTTACAAAAAAATAAATAAAAGAATCAGAATAGGGTACCCTACCCTATTCCACCACCACATTAACTGTATTTTTTTAAGCAAAACCTGATCATCAGTTATTAAGAAGTCCCTCTGATGAACTGGCAATACATCTAGGATGTAGTTGCCTTTCAGTGGATGAAATCTAAAATAAGGTCTAACCCTCTTTGACTCTAAAACATATGAACTGAGTTAGATGGAGACCTTAAATCAGAGGTGTGCAAGTGAAATGCTATTATCCTGTCTATCCTTTGGATGCATTCCTTCTTCAACACATCCGATCCTGCTGTACATCATTCAACTATGCAGAGGCCCGTTAGCCAACCACTCATTTGGATCGGTGTGTTGAAGACGTGATGCACCTCAACAGCGGCAGTCACCTGACTGGCTCTTAACATCCAAAGTCTATGAGGACTTCTTCACTTTCCTACACAACTCATTGACATCTGTTCACACCATGTACGAGAACGTTCACAGGTACTTACTTCACAAAACTTATGGGAAGAAAACTGCTGCATTGGTACTTCCCCGAGCCACCTTAAGGCCCACAACCCTAACCCCAATGTCTGACCTGTTCCTCCTCCTTTGTGTCAGCGAGTCACTTTGCTGTGCTTTCTTCCCCATTCACTTCCCATTACTCTGCTGCAAAAACACTCCTCAAGCCTTTTCCCCCACCCCATTTAAAGCCCTTTTTCTTTCCCTGCTGGGGCTGGAGAGGGGCCGAAGCTGCAGCATCTTCCCATCCGTTAGCCAGGAGCCACAGATCCCAGCCAGAGATGCCATCTGATACAAGTCTATCATAATGAAGGTCCAGCATGGGGCTAAATGAGTTTCCACCTCAGCTGCGCAAGGGGCTAATGACAAAACAGCCTCCCTGTGCTCCTTGGCCTGCCGCTAGCTTTAATCAGGGCATATGGCACTTGCCTAAACTGCTTGCCTACGAGGAGAGGAGAAACGGGGGGAAAAAGGAGAGGAGTTGGGATGATTTGGGTAAGAGCAAAGAAATTGAATCCTGCAAATTTCAGATGGAGAGGGAAAAAAAAGTGGATCTTGGGATTTGGAATTGCAGATGATATAAGGCCACAAAAAAGATGAAAGATTCATAAACTCAGAAACTTTCCTACTACTACAGAAACTACAGAAGTTAAGAACGTTTTCAGCGTTAGTGTGGAGACCTTACGTGTTTTAAGATCACGTGGGAGCTCTTCAGCAGGGAGGCCTTTCTGTCTGTCTGACACGGCGCAGAAATTAATAATTGCTTTCATAGATTTATATTAATTTTCTGGATTTAATGTGCCATAAATGGCAGATGATCAACAAGGGAAAACAAAAGTCTATTAGTACCCTAGTGGAATAAAAAGACTGTGGAAGGGGATGGGAGCTTAACAAATAGACTACTCCATGTTCCTAGCCCACTTTATGGCTCCCCAACCTATCCAAATTAGCTTAAAGGATTGATAATTCTTCACTAATATAAAACTGTTACTGAGCCCCTAAACTGTGACTTGCCCTTTTTAGTTTTTGTCAACCACTAAATACAGGCTTGGTTTTGGAAATTAATTTGAAATCGCATAACAAGGCTTCCTTTTAATTTGATTAATTCTTTGTTGTTGTTTTAGATCCCTCGTGAAGACACCCATGACGTTTCGAGGTTATTTGTTCCACTGTCTAATGACAATTTTCCTTGCACAATAACTCCAGTTAAAAAGCCGCCTCAGAGCTAGTTTTTTTTTTTTTCCACTTGCCTTGAAATCACAGACAAGGCTAAGCCAAAGGGGGACTAATGAAACCTCTCCCTTAATTCCACAGTGAGGCTACTGTTGTGATTGCTTACACTACAACTTAAAGCCCTAATTATATATTGAGGAACAATCAAAACTTAATATTCCCATCTTGGCCTTGGTTCCAATTTAAAGGCAAATAGATAAAACGGCAACGTTAATTTTCTCGCCGGTCATTAAACCTGTCCCGTGAAAATAAGTCCCTTAGCTCTGAAAGAACATGACATCTAGCTCATATTTCAGCTGTCGTACAGCCGTGCATTGCCAGTCAGGCTGTATCAGGTTGCACACAGCTTGGCGGAAATGAACATCTGAAGCCCATGCTGACAGTTTTGGACCCCACTGCTCCTGATTTCACCAGCACCATAACCAAGCTTGGCAACCAACAAGCCACCAGAACAAATTAGTTCATCAGCAGCAGGGAGCAAGAGTTGCTTTTCTATGTGAGGAAGAAAGTAGAGGAAGGGCTTGTACATGTAGGCAGAGGCCTCTTAGTAACAGCTTTTTCCCTTTTTGCTTTCTTTTCTTCTGATCTGCACTATACCTCCTTCAGTCTCGCTCCAAACAATGCTGTCCAGAGTTTCCTTTGGAGTAGGAAGATTTCTTGCAGCTGTTACACATTGGGAACATTTTAATATTATGCAGAAGATTAGACCAAACTAACTACATTATTCCCCAATTACACTCGTTTCATCCAACTGATGTCTTTATATCCTTCCCCTCGCCTCGATTAGCCTAATGTGGAAATGGAAGGGGGGAATACGCTTAGGACTGTACCGATTGTTCCTCGGTTGCCTATTATTTCAGAGCACCATTAACATGGAGGCGTCTTTTATAGTGACTGTAAATAAAACGATTAGTGGCAGATCCAGCCGGGTGCTGAGGAAGATTTCATTCCAGGGATCTGCTTATCAACGTTCTTGGAAGGTTTTGAATTATTGCGAGGGCCCGCCACAGTCTGAGAAGCCACCTTCCCCCCACCTTCATCCCACGACGGCTCTGTGTCTCTCTCTGAATCCGCATTACGGTGAGCAAATCTCACCCCTGCTTTGAATTGTTGTCATAAAGTAAATAAATCAATTACATTCCCACACGCATGCAGGGCTTCCATCGCGACGTAGGTTCAAATCGCTTCGTCTCACATGCCTGTAAGCCTGCTTAATATCCTGCCGAGCGTGCCTAAATTATTAGAAAGTACAAGAGTGACAATTGTCAGCCGATGTTGTTGATCCGAACGTGCAAATATTAAATGCCGTCAGCCTGAATGTGGAGAAAAGGAAAAGCTCCCTCACTTCATAAACCCCTTGCCAAGCAGGAAGCGATCTGGATTGTGGGTGTTCTTCACAAGGCCGATGTAGCAAACAGCAGTCAAGAGACCCCAAAGCAAAGCATTCCTCCATCACTGTTCAGTCAAGGCTTTGATTTCTGTGTATGCAACAAGTCCACAAGCCATACCGAGTGGAAATCTGTGTCTTTACAAATTTATTCAGTGGGCCTATATTTGTGCACACACTTTATTATAATAACCACCCATGATAAAGCCATGTCAATTTATCTAGTGGCCTTCAGCATAGATCATATTTGAGATTGGCTATGAACATCCAGCCTACGGTGATTCTGAACCTCGTGGAATATTTACTGTAATTCATAACAAAATGGCACACAAATGGTAAAATAACAGGCCGGACATAATTTTTGTTAAAAATGTATTTTTTTTTTTTTTTTTACTTTTGTTACATCAGTGCTAATGATAATAGGATTACACTACTGTTATATCAAACATTGAATGTACATTTTGTTAATTTTTCCTTCCCAGCAGCTAAACTTAGTTTCAATGAAATCCTTTTTACAAAGTCTATTTCCTTTATACCATCCACTAAGGACACTTTGTGTTGAACCAGTCAAGGTTTCTTTTCAGTTTTTGCTCCTTTCTTGGGTTCTTGCATTTATTCACTCTGCATGGACCATATAAAAAGAGAGCAGCAAAGATTTATAGATTCTGGGGTTTTAAAGCATTGTGGTTAACATCCACTTACATTGAGAAAACCTGCAACTGATTTTTTTTAAAACTAAAGTTTTGTTACTTTAAGCTGATTTACAGCCTAGAGGAATGAGCGTATCCACCATTTATATTCTCACAATCCATCACAGTTTGTTGTAATTTACTGTGAACACAACTTGCATTGTCTAACCTAACTTTATAAAAAATGCTGTGATTATTGTCAGCAAAATAAATATTGTAATGTGATTTATTTTGAAAATGATTAACTCTATTTAATAAAAGAAAAAAATAAATCTAAAACCAGTTTAGTTGGGAATTTTACTTTGCTATATGAACTATTTAACAACAACTTAATATGAAAATATTTACGTGATTGCAGCAACTGCAAAGCTTAATGTAACCAGTCTATGAAAGTAGCATTTGATAATGGGTAGGTTTTATACTAGTGTTTATGTTTGTGGAACTCCAGCTGTATACAGATGTATTGGCAAAAATATTGCGATGACATTCTAAATACATTTTAATCGCCTCTTTCATCATTATGGCAAAAATTAAGAAAAAAAAAATCCTGGATATTTTCTTGTTAATCTATGTAATTCCATCTCAATTTGACTGACATGATTTTAAAAGCCTCAATTTCTCTGACAAGAAAACATTGAAAGTTCAGGAGTAAAGATATGAAAAATGAATGTGATTTTTAAAATGGCTGCTTGTCTTTATCCTTTACAGCTTTAATTCATTTTGAACAAATACTTTAAAATTAAATTATACATGCTTCAGGGTTGCATGGTACTGATACAACACTTGACCTTACATGTGTTTTTTTTAAGAATGTGGATAAATCCTATTAGATGATACAAGAAGAAGAAGAAAAAAAATAAAGAAGAAACTGATGTTAGTATTTTAAATCATTCCGTGCTGTGACGCATTTCTGTGACATTACACTGAAACCCCTTTTGGCTATACTGTAACACTGTTGTAATGTTTGTTTTTTTCTTTTTTCTTCCTTCTCTCTTCTTCTTCTTTAGCTCCTTGGATTAACTTCTCTTTGTGTTGGATGGCAGGGAAGTGTAGTGTGGATTTCAGATGTACGGGCAGCTGTTTCATCGCTCGCAGGGTGTTTGTCTGTGGTGGCATTTTTCATCTCCATTCAGCACACGGGATGATCTCCCCCAGGCCGGGAGCATCCCAGCTTCCTCTGCTCCTCCACCGTCCCAGCCAGCGGTCGAGGAAAACATGATCTCTGACCCAGCCACGCAGGTGGGTTCACATCAGAACAAACACAAACACATATATCGCAAAACACCAAAACGTCACATTTTGATTCTCGCTTCTATCGACTGTGATGAAGGAGCTCTGTCTGTTGGGGGGGTGGAATAAGATATACAGTTACCAGGTGTGCAAAGGGTAGACCTCTGCTGTGTCATTATGTACCAATGCTATTGTCTGATGAAATCTTTTAATATGACAGATTCACAAAAGCGTTTCAATAATTTATGACCTGGAAAATTTTCACTTGGAGAACTGAAACTGATATTTTTTTCTTAATAACCTCCAACCCATTCAAACTGGGGATCACACCCATGACTTTTTTTTTTTTTTTTAGAATTAACCATTTTAAGTTAGAGATTAAAAAAAGAAAAGAAAAGAAGTTATTGTTGGAGGAGATAGGCTCTCGAGAGCCCACTGACAAATCATTTTGTTTATTGGAAGTAAAACTACTCTGACCACAATTCCCCCTGGAACTGCAGCCACGTCTGATGTTTTGACCTTTTGCAAATGAATCTTAGCAAGCTTGAACAC
This sequence comes from Brachyrhaphis roseni, assembly GCA_903066815.1. Lineage (NCBI taxonomy): Eukaryota > Metazoa > Chordata > Actinopteri > Cyprinodontiformes > Poeciliidae > Brachyrhaphis > Brachyrhaphis roseni. Next base: position 99,032 of record CAEFZY010011384.1, read on the forward strand.
TTCAGGTAATTACATAGAAAAACCGCTTTGACAGAATCTATTTGGACTGAATTACGAACAGTATGTCATAGCAAAAACGATGCTGTTTGAACTCACTCACTTAGCAGTGACAACTTTGAGAGAGCAAAGCAGACAAACTGCATGACAGCTTGTGAGAAAAGGCACTTATTCCTTCTGAATGTATCCTTAAGAAGACGTAAAGGGTGGAAAACATGGAAAATAACTGCACAAATGTTAAGTGTTTTAAATAAACACTTATGCCTTCACAGCTCAGTGTCTCTGTCCACGGAAACAGTGGGACTCCAGCAGAGTTTAACATGTAGTGGAACATAATCACTGCTCTCATGTGCGTAGTGACTAAGTGGATAAACCTTAAATCAGAGTCCCAACATATACAGAGCATAGCTTATTGCTTTGGTTGCAACAGGGCAGACTGAGCCAACATTTATCCTCATGCCTCAATAAGAAACTCTTTTGTTATGTTTTTGTCTCTCAATGGATGACGGCAAAAAATAAGTAAATCTCGCAAGTCTTTCATCTGCCCACAACTATATAAGCTGGACTCGAAAAACCCCAAGAAACAATGAAACTTGTATACTTCCGTGGAACACAGTGTACAGTTTGTCACATCACAAGCACAGAGATGATTTCTACCCCCAAATCTCCACATAGTTGTGAAATGAAGGGGAAATATTTCATGTCTTTGAAAATCTTTTGCAAATCTGAAATTTTTAAAAGGTTGGCTTGCATTTAAATTCGAAGTGTCACGACTCAAAACTCTGCCGAACCCCCTTTTTGGTGTAATTAAAGCTGCATGTCTTTTGGGGTTGTCTCTCCACCAGCGCTGTACATCAGACGGCTGACATTTTTCCCCGTTTGTCTTTGCAAAACAGCTCAAGACTCGTTCAAGATGGAGTAAATTGTGTCTGGCATTCGGAGTTTGATTCATATTTAAGACCAAAACGATTCGTAACCCCAGCAGATTAAGATTTAAACCTCTGTGTGCCTTTAACTTCAGAATGCTGGTTTTCACAAACATCTGCGCACAATATCTGTGATTATACTGCGAATGGATAATCCAGGACCCTCTTTGATTATTACAGGAGTTCTGAAAGCCCTTTGTATGTTATTCAACTCAGTTGAATGCTTTATTTACCACAAAGTGAAAGACAAAAGTTGTCGTAACTCATATCATCCAAGCACCTTCAAAGAGTCGATTTGGACAGTGAACGAATCTGAAGAAGCTTAAATGTCGCGACATGCTAACATTTCTCTATTGGGGCAGCAGTGTTGTTTCACTGCAGCATGTCCTGGATGACACCATCAGCTTTTGGCAAGCACTGCTAATCCACCTCATTTGCTTTTGCCGCTCCTGTATAAATCAAAACAAGGCATTTTAAAATGCCTCTTAAACATGATGTGAACAAAAGAAACAGTTAAACTATAATAATACACTGTCTTTGGAATGCGTGCTGTAAAATGTTTCTGCTTCAGTGTGGTTGGATCCATGAAGTGTGCCTTTCATTGCTACAGCTCAGCTCAGCTTCCCCCCACCCCCCAACAGCCAGCTCCCTAGACTTCCCACCTTGTGCTAGATGAGTTAAAAGCAGATCATATTTCCACAGGTGGCTGCGGCACGAACTTACCCTGGAATGTTGAGCCACATAAATCTCTGTAATTGCACGGTATCGATCAGATAACTGAAGCTACGATTGTTGAGGGTGACGCCCTTCTTTTTTACCTTTTTCACCATTCCTCATGCTTTTATCTGACAACAAGAATGAAGGGACAGGCAGATCCAAACTCTCTCTTATTAGCACACACAAGCCGATGCATCCCTGTCTAGTAGATATACTAGAAAAGAAGAAAGAAAAAAAAAGTGGGTATGTCAGACGTGGGCTTAGAATATGTTTTGACGGCTCTGACTTTTGACTGCATATACTTAAAGTATTCACAGAGACTCGGAGAGGCCCGTGACATCAGTGTCCTGTAATTGATGAGACAATGTCAAGACTTTAAAAATCTGTAAACTACTACGGCGTGGCTTGCGCAGTATGACAAGCGGACTGAGGAAAGAGAGACAAGTTGTTTCATTCAGACTGACTTTCGGGACATGTGCTCTGCTGTCTTCCCTTGTGTGTCTTCACCGAGTTGAACAGGGTAGAGGCCTAATTCTTTGAAATGAACAAAAAAGTGTGTCATCGCAGGGGGGGTAAACATAACCATAACAGCTGCAAACATACAGCTGTTTAAAGCTATAGGCACATTTTTTGTAAACATTCAGTCAAATGTAGTTTTTCACCTATAGCACAGTAACCTACAGAGGTATGTAAAACCAATTTGGTTAAATTTCTTCTGTTTTTCACTTTAAATGTTTCAGATCATTAGATAAGTTTTAGCATTGTGCATAGATAATCTGAATAAATACAAAAATCATTCAGGTGAATCATTAATTAAGGTGCGCAGAAACTTAAGCAGTTCCTGCTAAAGAGGAGATTTTATAGTCTCATCAATGATGACAACATACCCAGATGTAAAAAAGCAAAGCAAGCCAAAACTATCACAGCCATTTTAGACTGCAGGTATGGTGTCTCTGACTTTTAGTAAAATATCTACTTTATCCAAAATCCATAGATATGGTTTAGCAAACTACTGATACATGTCAGTGACTTTGTTAAGATGTTTTTTTTTGTTTGTTTTTTATTATTATTATTATTATTATTATTATTATTATTATTATTATTATTATTATTATTATTATTATTATTATTATTATTATGGACGACAGCTTCATGTGTTACTTTTTGACCTCATTTAGCATACTTTATGTGGTCAGACAGATTTTAAGTAATCTCTTGATTCTAGAGGTCTGGCGTTAAATAGTCCTGAGGGTGACTATTTATATTATACAAAAACTGGGTAATCAAAGTTTAAACATGACTTTATAAAGAGATATGGATATTTGCTTCAACTAGTATCAAATTTGTTTGACTACTTTTTTTTTCTTAAAATGCATAAAATTGTCATTTTAAACTAGATTTTGTATTTGCCCAGGTTTTATTTGTCTACTCCAAAATTCATTTGATGAGCTCAAACATTAAAGTCACATAAAAACAAACAAACAAAAAAGGAATGACTGAAAATGACAATTAGTTTTCTACGACACTATAGTACAGATCATGCATTCTCTAGAAAGTTATATATGTTGGGAAATTTAAACAGTCCCTTTAAACTCATTGGGCCCATGTAATAAAGCTTAATCCCCACCTCTGCAACCATATGTCCTTCCTGGTCTCCATTAAGTTTTGTTTGTTTGTATTTTTCCGCAGTGTCTCTGTCATCACCACAACAGCTCAAGCTAATGAAAAAAAGAAAAGCCCATAAAACCTGGGGCCTGCAAAACAAGAAGAGAAAAACATCTTAGTTTAGATAAAATCATTTAATTCACACTGAGCTGTATACACTATGAAGCCTGTGTACAGAAATGATTTTCACTCTCACATACATTCGTGAAAGTCGGCATGCATGATAAACAACGCGACGTAGCCCCTCCAGTTCACTTCTCTAAACTTTAAAAAGTCAGGTTGCCAAAAGTGACATCACCCATCCCAGACACAGATCTGTCTCTCCCCTCGGGCCTGGAGTGGAGGGACGGGGAGAAGGTGGGTTAGTGGGTGGGGGGGAGAAGAGAAGAGGAACTGGGGGATGATAGAAGGGGATATGAGGTCGGCTGGTGAAGGGGTGGAGCTACAGGTCTCATTTGCCAGGTGTGCTTTTCACAGAGACTCACACATCCTCTGTCTTTGCACTGTGGTGTCGGCGAGGTGGTGAAAAATGACAAGGCCGGACACTGGAGCCGGCACGGCACAGAGTTGGGGAAGAATTCCCACACATCTCATAGCGATGAGGGGAGCGTTCTGTTAACTGTCAGGAATCCATTTTACAGTCATGATGTGAGCAGTCATATAGTACCAAAAATTAAGATGGATAGGCTGTGCAAGTTTATTAGATTTTTAGTTAAGTACATTGACTAGAGCTGAGTAATGTGTGCTTCAAAACCCAGCTTTGCATTCTGGAAAATTACATTTTTCTAATAATGTTTCATTTATTAATGTAGTCTTTGTATGAAAATGAAAACTTTTTTGGAGTTTGACTCTCTGCGGGAGGTAAAATCAATATTAAACCAAAGCAGGTGATTCATGCGAGCATTATGGTGATGGCACAAACATCCCTGGGTCACCCTTTCAATTTTCTCTGCCATTAATTACAGCTAGGCTGGTGCGCATAAGCTATCTAAGGATGCCACAGATTATCTCCGGATGCGAGTCCTTTGAAAGGCTAAAATCTCTTACGTCTTCTTTCCTCTGTTTCCCTCGGCCCACTGCTTCATCTGTGAATCAGGGGGTTCTTCACATGGTGTCCATTAGTTAAGGAACAAAAGGATGTCCAATTAAGACCACCAAGGCAGTTGTTTTTATGCTGTCGGCAGATTGCATCTTTCTCCGTCTTTATTATTTATTATTAATAGAGCTGACTTTTATTTTCCCAATTCGGTAAACATTAGTGCACATGCAAAAAACGAATTACATTTATTAGCTTAGAAGAAATGTCACAACCTCTCATGACAGTTGTGTAGGTTGAAGCATTTTCCACATACTGTTGTGTGATTATTGTTCTCTCACTTCACAATTCCGCACTACTTTGTTTTTTAGAAAAAATAAAATGTCAAAATAAATCTAAGAAAAAATACATTGAGGTTTGTGATCGGTTACGTTTGCAAACCACTTTAATAATTCCAAAGACAATTCCAGCAGTAAATCAGCTGCAGAATATTTTCTTTTCAATGATAATCCAGCATTGAGTTTTAACAGGTTGTAAAATCTCGGAATCTAAAAAGGTCAGGAATGTTTATATTGTTCAGCTTAGACTAGTGGTTCCCAAACTTTTTAACTTTTGATCCACAAGATAACTAGAGACCCATGACCCTGGTTAAGTATACACACGACATGCAAATCATACCTCAGTGACAGTGTGTATGTCATTGAGGCATGGTTGTGTAGCATTTATTTGTAATTTTCGGTTTTCTTAAAACAAGTTATCTGTCACTACAAAAAAAAAAATAAATACATTTATTTGTATGTTGGTTTGTTATTTGTTAATTTTGTTTCTGCATGTCTGTTCTGTAATATCATAGTTTGGATAATGTGACAAAACAATTAAAATCCCCCAAAATCAGAAAAATAAATAAATAAAGCTCATTAATATTTCAGATTGTCTATTAATTCTGTACTGGGAAACTTGACCCACAATAACATCTAATTCAGAGTAATTTTTTGAATTTAGTTTTACTTTCAGGTATTCTATTTTTTTTCTGTCTTTGGATATAAAAGTTCATACTCAAAATGCAGCCATATTACCAAAATCCAGATTTGTATATTTAAGATACTGATTGTAACCTTTAGTTTCTTTTTGGTGCAATTCTGTCTTGAGACAAAATGTAAATTGCTTCAATGGGAAACTACAAAACTATCAATATATAATTTAGGTAAAGAGAGCAAATAAACAGTTACGCTTGTGATTTCTTTCCGATCCTTGCTTGCTGTGCATATATGCAGTTTGCATGCTTTTTGGTAATTGCTTATTACAGTGAAGCAGCGGAACAATATCTGCTCCTTTAGTCAATCCACATATATAGAAAAGTGAGTCTCCGAGTGCGCTCATCAACCATACATCGTCTTTCAGCAAATACTAAGAAAACTGGCATCTTGCTTCATTTTGAACAAAAGGCGTCTATAGTTACATCCTCTTGGTTACCGAAACATGACACGGTGTTTTTACTCCCGCACTTTCGACAGATTCCAGATTGTTGTCACCCAGGGGGCTTCTTCGCAATCTTGTAATTTGTCTACAGCTATACCTTTCAGCAATTTTATAACTTTTTAAAGGAATGTGCTCGCACAAAAGACCTGTGTGATATCGTTACGCCTTACAATACATTTCTGGATGATTATTCAGACCTACTGTCCATTTGTTGTGGAGTTACAGTAATACTGACGAGATCACGTTACACTGGTGACAATGACGACCAGCGGTCCTTTGCTTGTCCCGATGTTCAAGGAATTTCCCTGCTTGCTAGCTTTTTGTTAAGACGGCTCTGAGCTGGTGTCACCTTTGGGGATTGTAAGAAAATATTGTACAAAGGTTTATGGAAAGCACCTAAAAATTTACAGAAGACTAACTACTTGCAAATTTCCTACTGATAAGATGCTAAATTCATTTCCTTTTCTATGAACCAGCATTAAAAAAAAAACTCAAAAAAAAAAAAAACGTTAACATTTGAAATTGAAACATCATAACTAATCTGGTCTAATATCTTCAGCATTATAGGACGAGAACACAAACATTTGGAGAAAGAGATCACTATATGACACACCAGAGATATTGCTCTGCCTATTACTGACCGTGAGACTCTGCTCGGCTGATTCGTCCTGTCACCCTTCTATACAGATCTCTGTGATATCTCTTCTGCGCACGCTTACACTCAGAGGCAGGCGACGGCAGTCTGAACTTGCTCTGTCACTCTGCCATACCCAGATTCCTACAGAGGAAAGAGGGGGCCCCTGTGGGGACCCAAATCGCTAAAGCAAAGGGTCATCCATCAAGTTAGGCTCAGTGGGGACATTAGGGGAAAAGGCAGAAAAGGGATGAACAACATAAGAGAGGGAGAAGTAACTGGGAGAGACAGGCAACGGGAGGGTGGTGGTTGTAGTGGCGGTGGTGGGTGGAGGGGGGGAGGATGCACTGAGAAAGAAACAGATTGAAACACAATGAAAAGCGAGAAAGAGGCAGAGCTGGGCTTTTTGTTTGTTTAGGGTTGTCTCTTTTATTTTGTTGTCGTGGTCGAGAGGGTCACGGGGATGTCTATTGGACACTGGAGGCTGCCGTGCTCTGCTGATGACCCTGCGACTGAGCATATGTCACAAGTCTAGCGCGAACAAGGGCGCTGCCTCTGTTGGGGCACACGTCATTAGCACCATCTGTGACAGTACCCACCCATGAGGCCTCGGTGCTCACAAATGCACTGGGTATTTCTCGTAGAGATATAGATATAAAACGAAGGAGGAAATGTCACAACTTGGATGCGAGTTCATTTATGTTTTTTCCTCCTGGGTCACTGGTGCTAATGTAGCGATACGGAAGAAGCAAGAGAAAAGGAATCTGAGATATCTCTGTCACAAAAAAAAAAAATGTAAGAGTGAGGTGAATATTTGATTGGAATTTAAATGGATATTCACATACGTGTGTCTTTTGCGTACCAAAGGAGCCAAGGTACCAGTATGGCAATGATTACAGCCCCTTGGGAGGCCGGGAAAGACGGACCAAGGGTTTGCTTGCTTCAGTTGTGTTGAGTCCAGATAGAGGAAATGCTGGAATAATAAGAACAGGAAGGGTAAATGGTCTATCAAACACACCCCTTTCTGACCTCCCCTGAGCCTGGCCGACCAGGATGAAAGATCCAGCCACTTTCTTCTACTTAATGGTTTCCTCGGTAATCAGTGCAGCGGAAGTGCTCCAGTCCAGGGTGATTAGCCAAGGCTAGGATTCCTTAATCGCTGCAGCCCCGTTCTCATGCTTTGAAAAAAAAGGAGGGAGTGGGAAGGAGGGAAGAGGAAGCAAGGGTGATAACATGGTTGTATGTTCAAAGAAAGAAATAGCAGCGATATGGATACAGGATACATTATGGGATGCTTCAAACTGAAGAGTTAGGGTTGAAGTTGGGTTTGGAGTTGACTTCAGGAGACATCATGTAGGTTTCATTGAGTCACTAAGTTCAGGTGCTACAGACGTTAATCACAGAGAAAGCAGACATTCATGCAGCGATTGCTAACCTGACTGAAACATGATGCCCCAGACAGGCATGACTCACAGCATAGCATACTCACCATATTTATTCACTGTGTGTTTTATTGTGTTTTATTTGTTTTGTCAAAAACCCTAAACAGTGTTTTCAGTAAAACAGCACAACACATTGCATATATGTAAAAAAAAAAAAAATAAGTGCTCCCATCACTCTGGAGATTCAAATTTAAACAACAAATAATTCACTCACACCAAAGATCATATTAGATCCATAAAATACTCTGTGTTTTTCCCACTATGATATTGCTGTTTCAAAATCATTTGAGGTCTGTCAGCAGCTCCACCACTGATAAAGTTGGGAGTTTTCAGACAGTAAAATCAGGTTAAAATAAGATTTATCTCTGGGTTCATCAGCGACTGATGACTTAGAGAATTTTGCTGAACCACAGAAATGGTACACCGCATGACTCACTGTTGCAGGGAAACTTCTCCCTTTTCCCACAGATTTATGCTTAGACCAGAGAAACAGCTTAATAATCTTTTGCTGATGTGTGGTCTTACCCGATTTTTGACCTACTCAAAAACAAGCGTTTTGTTATTAAGAAAGCATCATTGACAAAACTATTTTCTTTAGAAATATGTTAGTGAAACACATCTATATGTGGACACACCCTTGTTAAAAGACCAAGTGTGCTTTGGCATCAAACCAGAGGAAGTGGGAAACATTATAAAAGTAGTTCTCCCTTTGTTGTGACATATATCACATAATCGCACATTGTCAGACAGTAATCAGCTGTCCACTGTTGCCACATGCCTGTGCAGGTTGCTCCCATGTCAACACTTCAATACAATCAAACTGGTCTATATTGGTACACTTTTTATATCAACTGAAGCTTTGATTGTGTTCTACTATAAATCTTTGATCTTGCTGCAAAATCAAATGTAATTTGGTCAATTGTTGTAACAGTACCTTCTGTTACAACATTTGTGAGAAAAAATACACTGGAGGGTTGGGCAGCAGATTTTAGTGTGTGGGGATGGCAGCCATTACCAATACTAAACGTCTTATTTTGCTACAGACTCACGTGGGGTTTCAAATTTAACAGTTCCTTCATTTAACAAATAGGAGTCTTGAAAGTGCCCAAAATAACTGCCACAACAATGTGACACCTGCTTTTCATGCTGATCACCAGTTTGGTCACACACTGTTGCCAGATGGCATCTTCAGCCAGCATTTGTTCACCAATGTGGTTTGGTAGGTCTCTCAACCCTGAAAAGCACACTCAAGCTGATCCCATAAGTGTTAGGTTAGGACTGTGGGCAAGCAATTTCATTCTCTCCGTCGCAAACAACTCCCAAATTTTGGAAGTATAGTCTCTAATAAACTCTGTTTGGTGGGGTCCAGCATAGGAAAAAAAAAAAAATCCCTTATTGAGGATATAAGGACTTGCCAAGGGTTGCAGAATTTCCTCAAGATACCTTTTATTGTTTGTTTTTCCAGTGCAGAAGATGTCATCCCACACCATTGCACCACCTCCACTACAAGCTGTTTGTTATTGGCATAAAGGATTTGGGAAGTTTTTCTTATTATTATTATTTTTTTTTTTCATCGGTGCGATAAATATACAATTTTGCTGCTCAACCCTACAAATAAGTTTTTCTTGCAAACTTACAAGAGATAAAATAAACAGCTGAGGACTTGTTGCCAAGGAGCATTGATAGGAAAAAAAAAATCAACCAAATGCAAATTTCCTTTTTGTTTATATGTAATTTCAGATTATAGTCACTGATCTGAAAGTGACTATGCTGTTGGCTTGTGTTTCAGCAAAACTGATTTGAGCTGAATATGGTGTGGTTTGTACTTTATGTATTTACATATTATTTGAACATACTTGTTTGATCAAGTGACTTAATGATTACATTTGTTGTAAGTCAGTTTTATATAGATAAACTTAATTCAGTCGAGTACATCCAACTTAACTGAATAAACATATTTATCTAAGATGAAGTATTTAAAATTTCAAATAGAAGCTATGACCTGGTTTTCCATTCCTAAACAAATTTTTGGTTGAGCCAATTTTAAATTCTTAGCAGACACTCAAGTAGTGATAGCTACATTATAGGTGCAGATCTCTTTGGTAACTTCCAACGGCAATTAGTTTCGATTCAGTTTCAGAAACTTAAGAGCCAGACTGGCAGCTGTGGTATCAATTTGGATGCTCTCATTGTTTTCGTTTAAAGGTTACATTACTATTGCATTTGTTTTCATTTGCTAATATACCTGTGTTATCCTATACTCCATTTACTTTCTCTGTCAATCATATGCGGCTTTGTACAGTGGCAACTTTTGTCTTGCGTATCTAACACCCAAGCCTGTTTGACGAAGCAGGGATTTTGTTCGTGCAGGAATTCCCCAGCACTCATGGTACTTTATAAGTTCCCACCAAGTCAAACATTCTTGCACCTTGCATTGTCTTCCCCTGCTATTTTGAGGTTATCACATTACAGCAGTTGTCGTTAAAAAATGTGTCTGGTAATGTGCACATGCTCACAAACAGGTATCATGTATGTCAACAAAACCGCATGAAAATTGGTGACCCCGCCTGAGCCTGTCTTTCAACTGCTAAAGAGATTTGGCATCTAGTCTTCTCTTATGTTGACCTTTAGAATTCCCCCAAACAACTCAACTTTCTGCAGAAATGCATAGGAAGCACAACTGAATTTACAGACAAGTGAACACATTACCTTCACACAACAATCCACCCACTTAGAAACACAAGCACAGGCACACAGTGGGACTATAAAGCATATAAAATGTGCTTAAAGGATTGTTTTCACTTTTGTTTGCTCTATCTTTTTGTCCTGGGGGCTGAGCAGGTGTGTATCTCTAAATCCCTTACTCTCATACCTGTGCACATCACTTGCTCCAAACCTCAACATTGCACACCCCACGCCCACCTATTTCAGTTATTCCTTTGCACATTTTGCTAACAATACCCCACCTGGTTATGCACATGTCACATTAAATCATCCTAATCTCACATTACAAAATGTCGAAAAATGCCCTAAAGCTGACTGGCAAACTGAGAATAAGAAAGGCAAGAGGTAGGAGAATGAGAATTTATCAGGCTGTCCACCTGGTTCACTTTTGGTGAGGGAAATGATTGTTTTATATCAGATGTAAAGGTTCCCAGCACAGTGAAAACACCACACTCATTCTCTTAAACCCTCCAGTTTAAGACAACGAATTTCTGCTTTGCTGCAATTCTTTGCCATTGCAATAAATTACAAAATAATGTATGAAATGCAAATATAAGAGAGGGATGACAGACATACAGAAGATTGTAAACAAAAAAAATCATACAAGATGGAACAAAAAATCCGGGGCACAAAGATAAGAAGGGTGAGGCCGACATAGAGACACACCAAATGCCTCTGTATCACCGTCCTCAAGTCAGGGAGCTGTCAGCGATCCTCCTTGCCCGCTCAATGGGTAGAGCCCCGCGAGCGATAGCATTTCAAATAGCCTTATAAATCAAGAGTTATGTTATGTCACCCTGCCGCTGCCATTAACACACAGAAGAGAAAAGCCACCACCGTCCCTTTTTTTCTCACATCCCATAAGGTTTGCATCCCCTACAGAACCATTAATACTCTACATTAGATTTGTTGCCTGAAATTCAAGAGATGTATCCTCTTTGTTGGTTCAACACACAAGAAAACCTGCACTGACATCAAGAGGGACCGTGCTATGATTATTTTAATTCCAAAATCTTACTTGAAGAGATGCCTCGGCAGTCTTGTTATGTTTTAAACTAGACATTAACCTGTTACATTTTTTTTTTACTTTTCCAAAACATAGTTAATCCACTAAAGGGGAGATGGAAACACATTTTCTATATAAGTTCAGATGTAGTGAAAGGTCCCAACCAATATGTCTGTCCTTTACTAGAGGCACGCACCTTGGAAAATTTTCAAAGTCAAAACCTTCAGCACAACAGGGAGGACTGCGAACCTATAGTGACCGGCAACAGACACTTCACTTTTAGTTTGTGCAAGTCACTCACAGCAGAGTCTTTTGAAAACTACTGGAAGTACAAGGCAAAAATTTACTGAAAGTACATGAGAGGAATTGGCAACAGACCTCAAAGGAGAATCCTGTCCTCAATGTCCTTTGCAAATCTGCAGATTAGATATGTCTTACATTTCATAAACCACTTGCTGCATCCTTGATGGTTGTGCAGGAGGCAACACATTTCCACGCATAGAAAATGTAATATCTCTTAATTCAGGGTGACTAATAGTCATCATTGAGCAAGGATCACTGATATACCGATATTTGGAACAAAAGACTAGACTTGTAACACCAATCATTTTGAAAAGTGTATGAATCTATGGAAATAATATAATTCTACTGTCTTCACCTTGAGGTACCCACCAATAATTGCTATCTATTTAAATTAAGCTGTTTACTTTTATCATTCACTTAAGCTACCTCCAAACAACGCATCTTAATGATAGACAGATGGCAAAAGATGTTTTTTTCCCCCTTTTTTTGCTACACTACTGTGCTTTGTGTCACCTTGAAAACTTTTTTTTCACGCCCCATCCGACCCTCTGCACCTGCTACAAAATAGTTCCCCCCCTGCAAAGTAAGTCACCCATGCTACATGTAAGTCACGGTTGCTGGGATTAAACATAGGGATTCTGCATAGAGGGGTAATCAGGAGTTCTCATCGCAGGATCCCCTGAGACTGATTCCCGCCGTGTGACATGGCTGTCAAAACACTGACGGATTGTTTTACCGACACACACCCACACACACGCACGCCCACACGCTATAAAACCCTTCCACTGCGTGTATGCATATAAACACACACGCACACAGCTGAATGCAAACACATGCACTGACAGATTGTTTTATCAACGCCGTGGTCTTGACTGACATCTATTCTCCTGGGTATCCCCTCAGCACCGCTACGCTTATTGTGAGAAATACAGTCTTACAATTTAGCCGCACACGTTTTGTTATTTGATGTATATTTTTGAATTACACTGTTTGCAACTGCATCTTAAAGATTAAAATTCCAGCTAGTTTGCATTACAGCACTACGTTGCAACTGGACTTTTTTTTTTTTTTTTTCCATCACCTTCTCAGCTTTACTGGAACACTATTGGAGGATGCCAGTCAGTGTGACTGTTAGCTTTTGGATTCTGTCTGCCAATCTATTTTTTTTTTTTCTCAAATCATGTTGCGAACATGTCAAACATTCAATAACCCTATTAAACTACATTGACATATGGCAGCTAATTCTTTTGCCGTATGTCGTTACAGAGAATAGGTTGGTTAAATGCTTCCTGGGACAGATGCTACTTTTAGGCTAATAAGTACTAATTGATGATCCAATTTTGCAATAGTGGCCAGTGCTCTGGCCAGTGTCTTTGGCCTGAAGCTGTCAGGGGGATGGGAAAAGGTACAGACAGACTTTAAGGCTCCATCATGCATAGCTTTGCCAGTGCTTCATAGATTGTCTGGCTGGGTCTCACCAGGAAGGCACAGAGCTTTTCCTAATGCCTTTTAAATGCTTAATGCACTTTAGATACATTTGCTTTATTCCAGTGCAATATATTCAGCGGTAAAGAGATAACTTGAAATTAACTGTAGATGATTTAAACAGGTAAACATCAGGTGATTAGAGTGAACTAACACAAGAACAACTCAGTCTTGATAACAGTTAGCTTAAGGAAAGAAGAGAAGAAGAACATATGCATGGAGATAAATAAGTGATTTCTTTTAGAATATAAAGCCACGCTTGTTTTTTTTTTTTTTGTTGTTGTTCCCAAAAGACAAATTATCAAAATGGAGAAAATATGATTTTTTTTTCTACTGTATTTCTTAAAAGTAAGTGTCTTTGATGTGTTTACTTCTTCTACTTGTGATATGTTGGTGGGTGTAGATGGCATTAACAGGCTTTATAGTCAAGCAGACAGCAAATGAGCCAATGTGGCCTAATTAAGGCCATGTTGGCCTTGATTTGTAGAGTTTCAATTTTTTTCTTTTTTTAAAGATACACTCAAACTGAAAGAAAATCGAACTGATTTTCTTTAAGTTCGATCATAATCAGACTCAGATATTACACTATTATAGGATTTATTTGTTTGGGACTTTACTTATTGTTATGTAGGTTATGAAGAAGAGTTGCTCACACTATAAACTTCACCTTGAAACCGCATACTATACCATACTATGGTAATTTATTTAGAACTTGAAAAAAAAAAAAAACAACAACATGGGATTGACCAAAATGCTGCATAATTGGTAAAACACAAGCAGTGATAAAAACAATTAAAATCCTAAAAACATTGACAGAGCACAGTACAATCTGAATAAACAGTATATTCAGTGTCAGACAAGTTAAAAACCAAGCGAGGTTTAAAAATGTCGACTGGGGGAACTTGTTCTATTTGCAGAGTCAGCTTGTTCTAGAGATTTAGGGCCACAATATAAAACTCACCTTCTATGATTTAGGAATATTGCCAGCATTTGGTCAGCTAACCTGAGAGAATGAGATGAGTGATAAGAGGCTCTTCTCTCTTAATAATTTACACCTTAATGTACAAAAAGATTATTAAAATTATAAAAGTCTCCTTTCCTATTGACCTTTGGTTGTACTAAATAACATCATAGAATTGGTCATCTTTGTCCAGTTTTAATCTCATTACTGGTCTGCCAAACTTATTATAAACCAGGCTTTGTAATAATGGAAGGTAATACCTTATTTACATCAATTTTTGGCAAAATATGAATAAACCGGATTACAACTTTGGTTGCTGCATCAGAAATATGAAAGTGTTTAGATAGGAAAAAAAAGATAAACAGAATGTTTTTGCATGCAGGTGCTTTGATGATGGCTTAAATGAACAAACAGCTCCTACTGTATGGCAGTCTGAAAAGTAAGACTTGTTGAACCAATTTCCCCAGCAGCAGTAACACAAAGTAAGAAGCAGAATCCCTCAAGACTCGGTTAAATGAATAATCCCTAAATTAGGACATGGAAAAACACTCTTAATGATGCCCAGCAAATCATTTGACATCTCATCCTGACATGTTTAGGAATGGCCCTCAGACTTTACTTTGTTGCATTATACATCAGCCCTTACCCTAAATATTGCATTTGCAATCCAGGGGCAAATAATTTCAATTTAAGGTGGGGGTATGGAGTGGGATGGTTGATTTTTGTACTCCAGCAATTTGATATCACAGCACTTGAGAGTTATCATCAGAGTGGCCGTAAGCTCTAAAGCAATTCATAATTGTGTTCTCTCATCTCATATTGCAGCAGCTGAAGTTTTCCCCCTTTTTTATTTATTTTCCTCCTCGGCACACATACACAAACACACACATAATCACACGTATGTCTCAGCCCAGCACTTTTTCTTGATGATACATTAAATGGCGTAAAGTTGCATCCAGCTCTGTTTGCACGTGTGCGTGTGTGTGTGTATGTGAGAGGAAGGGTCCCTCCACCTGTGCCGGTTGGAAGTTAATCCGGTTAGGTCCCAGTCTCGTCTCCGTGGCTGAGCGGCGTGGTTGAAGCTCCTCGGTGCCCCGCGGGGGTTTTTGAGCGCCTCTCTAGCCCAACGCCTTGGCTTAAGCGCGGCATAGTAAGGAGATGAGGCCAGCTCGGCCCTCGTTACAGAAATTAGATGGATCAGGGAGTAAACATAACCAGCTTTTTATATGATCCTCGGCTCAGAGCAGACAGAGAGAGCGGAGAAAATGGAGGGGAGGAGGTGGAGGGAGGAAGAGAAGGCGAGATTCCTACTCTAATTACTTCATGGGTCACTGCTCCTGCAGGCAGATGTCAAAATCCAACACTTTCAGATGTGAGGAGAGCATTGGAGAACGGGGTGAGAGGGTTGGAAGGGGCGTGGGGGGGGGGGTTAGAACTGAGTGGGTGAAGAAAGGAGAGTGGGAACATTAGGGATACGGAAGAGGAGTGAAAATGGGAAGAGGATTGCTAGAGAAAAGGAGTAAAATGTTGGGGAAGGGCTTTTGGAAGGATATGACAGTGAATTCGGTCAAAGTAGATAAAGCTGGGTGAGGAGGTGGATGAAAGACAGAAAAAAGGGATGAAAGGAGAAGGTGGGGGTGGGCGGGTGCCACAGAAGCTGGAGAGAGCAAGGAGACGACAGGAGAAGGCGACGGAGGGGACGGGTTGAGGGGGTGTAACACATTGTCAGGAAAGTGGGAAAATGTGGCAGTGATGACACAGATTTGTTGTGGAGTGGCGTTGACCTGGGATGGCCTGTGTCTGGCAGAAAGGTAGCAGACAAGGCCTTTCATATTTGCCATGTTCCCTCTAGCTCACCAAGGAAGCAAAAAAAATAAATAAAATACAACAATCTGGGCCTGCCATGTCAGCAGTTATGCTGTGGCTATCAGTCTGTGTGTTGCAATATGCATTTGATAGGATAAATATTCAATAATATACCCCAGAAAATCACTGCAATAGCATTGACATTTTTATTTTTCTTATCATTTATACATTGTTTGAACACTTCTGTATCATGTTATTTTATTTCCAGATGGAAAGTTCCCCCCCTCCATCGCTCCCACTCCCACCCTCAACAAAAACAGCTTTTCAATCATTTCATGTAATCCTGTGATGCTATCTTAGAAAGCAAACAGTGAATTTGAGCATCAAAGCGGCACAAAGGAGTTCCAACGATAACATTGTTTTGATGTCATACATTGATTCTTTGGTGCCAAGAAATCTCAAAAGCAACTGGAAAGGAAGTGAAAAACCTGTTTAGTTGGCTGTCAAACGAGTGCTAAGCTGTGTGCCGATGTCCCTCCATAGCCATTTATCCTTCTATTTGTTTCTGAAAGCAAAATGTGTCCTGTACAGCTCAATCTCCTGGCTTGTATGTATCAAACCCTGTCAAAATCTAAATTGTTCATGGTTTTCAAAGAGGGAGAAAAAAAAAAAGAAAAAGACACCAATCAAACCACCAAAGCAGGTTTGCTGATCCCGTGAACACCTCCACAAAAACAGCAGTGGCACAGATAAACTTCAAATTAACTGTACAGTTCTTCTCAGTTACCGGTGCATTTCTCAGAACATAATTGGAATTCTCAATCTTCAAATCATTGTGTTACTTGTACAGGTTTTTTTAAATTATTTTTCACTTCTTTGAACCCAATGCTAATGCTTTTACACATCCAAGTGATTATGTACAATTCTCTACTTTTTTCTTTTTACATTTGCTTATGTCATGATGATCAAAAACTATTCTAAGGGTCTTTGTTGAACAGTCGCAACAAAGTTTGTCGTTTAAGTCTTATTACGGAAAATGCTTGAACAAGTTATCATAATATGTCTATATATTTATCTGGCATATTTATAGCCAGATAAAACACGATGTTACATTTCTGACAAGGGACAACAACCAGAGAGAAGAAGGAGTGAGGCTCTGGAGAATTTGGAGGCAAAAAAGTGGCTGAGGACATCGGCCAATTTCCATCGCTCCAACATTATCAGGTAATGGTAATGTTACCTGATAATGCCACATATTGAGAAAATGAAACAAAAAAAAAAACACATTCATGGGTCACTGCTCCTGCAGTGTATGAGGTTATGTATGCGATCCTCATAAACAGATGACTCTTCTGGCTGCCATGGATGCAACTTGTGATGACATCACAGTAGATGCAAACAGAGACAGCATAAGACACTAAAATATTGTGTTTCCCATGCTGTGTTATAAGAAAAGATGTTCTTTGTGGAGTAGATGAGAATTTGTGTCCCAACACAGCACAATAGTTTTCCTCAAGGAGATTGCCTCATGTTCCCATTTCCACTCTTTTTTTTTTCCATTGCACTGTGCAGTGCGGTCTTTTCTTTAATGAATCACAATTTACAATACTTTACCACAGAGTGACAGTTCACTCTGTATGGGGAAAAAAATACTCTTTTTCAAATGTTCAGAGCTTGAGACGATATTGTTTAATAATACAGATTAAACCTCGCCACAATTTTATTCCTGATCTGCCTAAAATGTTCCTTGGTCTTCAAGATGAACAAATCCATGTTTGTTCATGGTATTTTTACTAACAAACATGTTTGACCTTTTAAGAATAGCAGTATTTGTACTCAGTAAAATACACACAGATGTGCTCTATTAACTAATTAGGTCTCTCTCGGGATTTGGTCGCACAAGATTTTATTTTAGGGTATGAGTGAAAAGGGGATTGAATAGAAATGCACAGCACAATTCAGATATTTTTATTTTTTTTGTTAAGGAAAACAAAACGTATAATTTTCCTCCCACTTCACATTGATATGCAAATTTATGTCTGTGTGTCACAAGCAATTAAAACACAATATGTTGAAG
The DNA here is from genome assembly GCA_903066815.1 of Brachyrhaphis roseni. Taxonomy (NCBI): domain Eukaryota; kingdom Metazoa; phylum Chordata; class Actinopteri; order Cyprinodontiformes; family Poeciliidae; genus Brachyrhaphis; species Brachyrhaphis roseni. Next base: position 117,290 of record CAEFZY010011384.1, read on the forward strand.
TTTGTGAGTGTAATGAGAACGAAATGGGATAAAATGTAAATAGTGTAAATAATTTCTTCACGGCAATGTACATACAAACTCACGTGATTTAAATGCGCTGCATAACTTTCTCCAAGATGATTCTACTGCACTGCATCTTTATTTCTGGTGAGCTATTCAAAATCTACGTGCATTAATTCTATTTGGTCAACCTGCCAACATGTCTGCCAGACCTAAAAAAAAAAAAAAGAAAAAAAGAGCACCGGGGATTGTGAAGCTGCTGTTGGTTAATTACACCGATTGATAGAAGGTGGAAAGTTTACCGACCAGCCCAAACAACCTGTGTTTATGAGTAGGTTGCTTGTTGGTTATGGGACAGTGTTGCACAGGGCTCTCTCTGAGGCCAGATTGAGGCTGATTTGGTCTCAGTGAATATGTTTCACTTCCCCCTCAGTGAAGCAGGCATGCCCTAAGGTCCTGATTTACTCCTGATTTGTGGGCTCCCTCTGTCAAAACTAGGCACCGTTCATGCCTGTGCGAGACATGCAGTACAATAAAAACCCATGCACAGATAGATAGATAGATAGATAGATAGATAGATAGATAGATAGATAGATAGATAGATAGATAGATAGATAGATAGATA
>CAEFZY010011387.1:0-44160 GCA_903066815.1 Brachyrhaphis roseni
ATTTTTTTTTTTTCCTTTTTTTGACTAATTGTTTTCTTTTTTTTTTTGGCTTTTCCCCCTATATAATGTATTTTTTTTTTTTTTTTTTTTTTTTTTTTTTTTTTTTTTTTACCTAAGCAAACATTACACCAATACACAGAGAAGATGCATTTTCTTTCATGACTGAATTAATCAGGAAAGTATATGCTCATTCGAAGATTATATGAAGAAGGCAGTTTACCCATCTGCATTTAAATTTATAAGTATAATTTTATGAGTTATTTGCATGAATTTGGCAGAATCTAACTATACAGTTAGTTATTGTTAAAATTCATAAATTCTAAATGTATCTTAATCTTTCAATTGACAATTTCTTCTTCAGAATTGGCAAGCACATCGCAAAAATCAGTGGCTTGATAAGGTAGACAAACCATGGTGTGGATCTATATAAACTTCATGTGACCTGTAAAAGGGCTCATAAGTCTGTGGGTGCAAAGAGGGACTGTTCTGTCATTACGTTCCACCTCTTTCACGTGTAACATAATGAACCTCCTTAAGAATGCCATGTTTGATAGACTAGATGGTTTCATCTCAGTGTCACCTTATATTCATATATTGCACAAATCAGCAAACCAACCTAAGCTTCTTTGGGGATTATTATTGTTACTAATTGGCTATTGGCCTGATCGTTGATGATGTCATTTTTACATCCACAGTTTTCAACATACCTAAATGTATGTATTTGGGTTAAATATCTAGCTTGTTTTTTTGTCTCCAAGCACTCTTTGTTTGCAACTTTGGACCATTATTATCTGTAGCCTGAGATAAGTTATCGGTAGATCTATGTTACTGGGTAAGCACGAGCAGTGGAGCGTTAGGGAATGCTGAGCTAGTTATTTGCTAGAAGATTAGGGTCATCAGGAGTAAGGAGCTCTAAGCTCTATTTAAAAGCTCTGGCCATAATTCACTAATTTATTTACACTCAGTCTTATCTATAGGTGACACATTACATGAGGAAAATCACAAGAAATTGTTCATGGTAAGATATTGAGCCCTACTAGGATGCCAGGAGATTTTTACCCAGTTTGGAACAAGATGAACTTCTCAGAAATCAAGGGGGCTATTCAGTGATACATGAGTAACAAATTCAGAGTCCCTTAAGCAGTGACTGGGATGTGCCTCACAGCAGCACGCAAACTGGGAGCTCTGAGGTTACTTGGTTCACACCCAGCAGGCCTTGCACCCATCGCCCTGCCCTCCGCTCACTGGCTTTGTCATTCCAGCTGTGATCGTGTCAGTGAACAGAGAGCATTATTCATGTCCTCAGAGGGGGGCAAATCCTAATTGAAATTCCAGTCTTTCCTACTGGAATGAAGTTGGTCCCGACAACACCAACTGTATTATCCTGGCCCTGTCACCTTGAAAGGCCCATCTTAGGAGTGTTTCTTGGCAGCACAGGAAACCAATTAGACACAATAGCCATGTATCTGCGAAAAATAGGAGAAATGAAGCAGGACAGGACTTAGTGTGAATTGCAGCATTACAGTGCTCATTTTCAATAGTTTAGTGTGAACTTGTCTTCTGTACTGCAGTAAATAAAGGGCTGGACTGTCTAGGGTTCCTTTCTGTCAGTGTGGTCTGCATGCTAATGACTGGGTGAATGAATCAGTGGCATTCTGATAGTGGAGAAGTGAGTACAAGGAACCCTTTTCTTTTTACTGCAACCTCACAAAAGTCTTTTTTTGTTTGTTTGTTTGTTTGTTTGTTTTTTTTGGTCTGCAACTTCAGAACAGGAACTACAAATATTCATTTGTTTATGATAAGAATGTTTTTGTTGGTTAAGTGATGACTTTGTAATATCAAAAATTTGGAGCTGAAACTAAACGTCTATTGTTTTCTTCATTCACCCATAAATCAGTGCATGATGAGTATTTTTGCAAATATTTTGCTGGAACTTACTGCCTAAATGTGCCTACATGGACAGCTGTAGATGTTATAAAATATGAAACTTGTGTGGTTTCAAAAAAATACAGACCCTTCTTTGTGTATTACTGTCAAACATCTTGTTCTAGCCTGTCAGCCACTCCTTGTCAGGTGTGTCCCATCTTGTTGCTTGATTAATCAAGGCTGGTCTCGTTGTGTTTGCATCTTGAATATTAAGGTACTGTTGATTTCTTGTGTTGTAAAATGCACGGGCACTGTTGCGAGTAGTGTGGCTAGGGTAGAAGTGTAACCCTTGTCCATACATCAGATACGGCAAGGATATCAGATATTGGTATGATTTACTGACATGTATAATGTGAACTGACATGCATACATATGAAATGTAATCAGCCTGCCAATACCAAAATAAAAGTTTCTTTACCTAACCTCTCTTTTCTGTCCCTCAGGAATTGAGCTGTGCCTGCCAGCATGGAGGTTTTCCATGACCATGGTGGCCAGCTTTGTGGTTTTGGGTGGTCAGCTCCTGATGCCTGGAGTGGCATACCTCTGTCATGACTGGCAGGTACTTCAAGCTGTCATCATCTGTCCCCTGCTGCTTATGCTGTCCTACATTTGGTAAGAAAAAAAAGAGGAAAACTTAGCAATTTGCTCCGGAATAATTCAAAGTTCTCTGTTTTTGTATTGTTTGTTTTAAAATACAAAGTTTTATCATATGTTCAGACCAGAAAAATGGAAGAATTCATCCAAGAATAAAAGGTGAAGAATGATGTACTGATCTGATGAGGCGCTCGTTAGGATTGGATTATTGCATTGAGATTTTGCACTGTGTATATATTTAAAATCTGCTGGAAATAAGATGTTTGATGAATTTATTTAGGGAAGTTTCTTTATTTTTGCTGTGGCTCTCTTTCACTTTTATAAAGCTTTGAGGAGCATAGTCAATATGTGAAAGAATAAGAGCTGTCACGTTATCATATTGAGGATCTCATCAATGCCACACATCTTTTTGTTTTGAAGGTTCAACAAAATGCATAGCTAATCAGTAATTGCTACACACGAAATGTCCATCACTTTAGTGCAGAACCTACAGGAATTTCCAGTAGAGAAGTGAAACTGTAAACATACATGACAATAGCCACAGTTTTCCAGCTGCATTCTGTAAGTAAATGTTTGCAAATCTCCTGTGGGCAGTAAAAAGGCACACTTGTGTAATGTAATCATGGGGGAAACAAAAAAAAATTCTGTAAAATGCTTTTTTTTTTTTTTTTAAAACAAAATAACACCCTTGCATTTATTCCCACTCATCAGTCAGACATGATTAAAATGTTGCTACTAAGCATTTTGAAGTAGGTTTGTCCTGCATAAATCTCAGAAGCTTAGTTTGACTGACAGTAAGAAAAGACACGTCCTAAAAAGGTCAAGTCACATGCAAGGGATGGGGTTGATTGAAAGTTTCCTCAAACTAATACCAGAAACTGGCAGATAGTCTCTCTGAAGACATTTCTTGTCTTCAGAGAGACAAGGAATGTCTCTCTGAACACATTTCAGCAACAGTAGCATTTGAGGGAATGATGTTTTCCTGAGATAGACGATCTTTTGTATAAAGTTCAGAATTTTTTTTTTATTTTTTGGCTGTGTAACTACAATTAAAATGCTTAATTTTACAGATGCTAAAAACATTTGATTAGACCATGATAGTTGAGCATTTATTAACAAAAAATGTAATATTTTATGGGGGCTCCTAAGTTTTTGAATTACTGTAACATTCACTTTTGTCTATGGCAGTCATGTTGTTTTTTGAAAGCTTTCAAAATTTAAATACCTGAAACAGTTTGGGAGAGTAACATTAAAATTGAGAGATGTTCAAAAGCGGCCCAGTAAAGTAAATGCAGAAATAGCAACCAGTAAACTTTTAAAAGTAGGGGAATCAGTTGAACAGGGTCTTTGGTTGTAAAGACATGTTTCTTTTATTGCAAGTCACCAGCTCCACAAATTGACTGATGCAGCTCACTGCATTTGTGCAAACAGTTGATCAAACAGGGCCAAAAAGATTAAAGCTTAAGTGTAGATGACTCTCCCATTAGAAATTCAGCAACAACCATTCCCTCTGCTATATTAAGGGGATTGTTGTGCTACACTGCAAAAATGGGCAAACCAAATCTTTTGTGAAACAGGCAGGAAAGATTTGACATGAGCAAAAACAACTTATTGCAGCATTCGCCACCTCATTAGCATGTCCTAAACTTCTATAAAAGTGATTGTTTTGGACTTAAGGCATTGTGCTTAATCTACTGGCTGCTTTTGTGTTGAGATGCAATCATTCTACTGAAGAAGCTGAACTTCCCACATGCATTTGTGAAACCTATAGCAACACAAGTATCTGGTAATGGTGCATATCAAATGACAGCAGCTGTAGCTATAACAAAGGCTATGAGAGAGTATCACCTGAAGTTAGATAATGCTGTCTCGCTGGAAGAAACCTGGTTGTGGTTAAATGGCAATGTGTATGACAGAGTGACATTTCAACCGGTCTTTCAACGCAAGGACCTTTTAATTGCATTGACCTTTTTATGCTCTGGAATAACAAAAACATTCCCCACCTATTTTACAGGATTTTCCCTGAGTCGCTGCGCTGGTTGCTGGCAACCCAGCAGTACTGCCGCTCCAAATGGATCATGGGACACATAGAAAAGAAAAATAAAGTGAACCTGGAACGTGATGCAGAAAATATCCTCGCAGGTAATAAACCAATCACATTTTCTGATTTATAGATATCAGATTAAATTTGTAATGTCATAGAGACACATTTCAGTAAATCAAAAAAAGATTGAGAAATTATTTTTTTTTTGTAATTCATTCCAGAAAGTGCAACTTGCATGTTACATACATATGTTACACACAGTACTATATCAATGGTTTATTTATGAGAATTTCAATAATTACGGCTTACAACCAATGATAACCAACAATTCAGTTAAAATATGTCACAAAAGGTCAAGTTGACTGATCACAGAAGTCTGTGTCCAAAGCATATTGATGGAAAACATAGTGGAAGAAAAAAAGTATTTTGGTGTCTTTATTTCACTGACGTTGAGCCACTGAAACATGTGTCAATGTGCTGTGCAGTATATGCATTTGATACTTATGTAAAGCTCTTTTTGCATGTATTAACACAATAATGCATTTGGCACAGGGAACGTCCATAGCAGTTTTTGTTTTAAATTGCTATGGAAGTCAAGGTTGCTTTAATAATGACCGTTGGTTTATCTACAGTGTTTGTTCTGGTATCTATTATCTTCCTTCCAGTAATTCCTCATATTTTGTCTATGGGGTTACGATCAGAGGGACCATTCAGACTCTTAAAATGGCTTCTGCTATCCATGGTACTCGTGCTCTCTTTTCTACTACTTGTTTTCCCTCCACTTAACAGCCAGCATGTTTAGCAATGACATTTTGAGGCTTACCATCCCCCCTTGGAGAGTGTAAATGATGGTTTGCTGAAAAAGTGTCCAGTCGGCAGTCTTATCTGTGACTATATAGGCTGTAAAATACAATTTTTTTCATAAAAATCTTTCCTATTGGTATTCATTTTCTGAACTGGAGTTTGGGTTTTCATTAAATTGTACTGATGAAAATGAACAGAAAAAAAAAGTGTATTACTTTGTTTTTATTGAATTGGTGTAGGGGTTTCACTTTTTGAACTACACAAGTGAAATCAAATAAATTTTCATTGCTATTCCAATATACTGAGATGCACATGTATATTAAAAAGCTAGATTCAACTAAACATTTAGTGAAAGCATTTTATTTATTGTCATATGCCAAGCCTGTTCACTCAGTCTGAAAGATACTCATTTCTCCAGCTGTGCTTTCCTATATTAGACAAATTGACAAGGTTATGTGGATTTCCTGTCTTGTTACCATAGTAACATTCCACTAAAGATGTGGCAGTGGGAGCTGAACATTACATTATGACACACTCAAGTGTTTATTAATTTTATTACAGCCTGTACAACTGAGGATGAGCTGAAGCAAATGGTCAGATGGCAGATGGGGCCAGTCAGGCACTTTGACCCTGTGTACATTTTTCTGTTCTCAAGGGACCAGTCAGAGCCAAAGCAGACTGATCTGTGTTGATGACATGGCACATTGCATTTATTTCGAGCTGTAAAACTGAATCACTGGTTAACATGCTGCCTTTTTGTAGTTTTTGCTCTGTGATGAGCTGCGTGAAAGTCAAGCAACTTTGAAATGTGAAAGGATCCGTTCCTGGAAACAAGCCCAAAGGGGAACCACTGATTGTTAAAGTAGCACTTTTTTTTTTTTGCTAGACACAGTGGATGTGAGCTGATGCAGCAGTTAAGCAGAAAATCCGCTGCCATATGCTTAAATTTTTCCCCTCTCAGACTTATAGGCTGTCTCAGTACAAGAAGAGTTCCCGCACATACTAGCATGCAATGCATACAATGGTGCTAATTGCTCCATCTTTGGAAAATTCACTCGATGACGTGACTCAGTGTTTTGAGTCTTGGCCAGGGAATCACCAGAAAGACTGCAGGGCTTCAGCCCGAGATGAATTTCAGGGGGTGGTGTGGAATGCTGAGAAGTTTCTGAGTCAACATGAAAGTACAATGCCACATATCAGAGGTGTGTTTCTGTGGCAACCTCGAATCTGATATCAAAACATCCACTGTGTGTTGTGTCACCCTGCTGTACAGGGTGTGTTGCCTTTTCAGAAACTTGTTGTATTCAGTCAACCGAGTCTCGCATGAAGCCTGCACGCTCAATATTTTGTGGCGTTATTATTAGATCAATGTCAAGGTTTCCTTTTATTGATTCAGAACTGATTTAAAGAACATTTTGCTATTTTTTTGTGTCAGCACAACTGTCTGTATTTGAATCCATATTTAAAAAAATAAACTCTGTCCAACAACTTGTCCACATATAATAAGTTCAGATTCTTTTTGCAAGTCTTTTTCTGGGGAAGAAATGCTGTCAACTGCCCAGAGAAGAATGCTACAAGCATGACATGAAATTTGCATCAAAACCTAATCCTCCTGGAAAAAAAAAGAAAAAACAGGATTACAAAAAAAAAAATCTTTACTTTTTATAAATATGTGGACTAAAGCTCGGATCAGTATAGATGGCATTTAGGTTTTATGCCCCCCCTAGAGCTGCCACTAACTATTAGCTATTTATTTTATTAGTAGTTTTGTTAGTTATTTACCTGTATTAGTATTTTTTTCTTAAAACAAATACATTTCTACAGAAATAAATTAGGTTTCAGTATATTTTTTTCTTTCAATAAACTGCAATTATTCAACTCATCAGATTAAAATATAGCGAGAGATGTGTTTTCAACTAGACATGTTTTAACTACTTCTTCTAGCATTACACAAATAAACATAAATTAAGCCCTCACTACTAAATTATTCGTAAATTTAAAAATAATATTTAAAATGAATAAATATGATAAGACTGAGCTGGAAACAAACAAAAGTAGACCCTAATTTTTTCATGTATGCAAATCTGAAGGAAAAAAAAATGGAGACTGTAAAATTTAGACTCTAAATACTATGGAAACATTCAAACTTTATATATTAAACACTATGAGACGGGTAGTATGTAAAATTTGTGAAGTTCATTTGGCAGCCAAGGAAAAGCTAAGATAGCTTTTATTTTTGTTGTCAGCTCATCAGTAGCCCATGGGTGTTGTCTTTTCAATGGCTCACCATGAATGCTGCTCTTGGTGCTATTGTTTGCAACAAAACCGCAGAGAAATCTCTGATTGAACTTTTGTGGCCTGGCTTATTCAACAGAACAGATGCTTTATCTAACAGTGACCAGAACTGAACGTCGCTGATACTCAGCCTGTTTAGTAGTCATGTTCAGCACAAGAACTGCTGCATGCTGCAGTCATTGGTTTCTCTGCATACACAGCAATTTGGAGAACAAAAGTTGCAACATTTGTGAAAATTTTAAGAAAACAAAACAAGACCATTTTAGAGAACTATATGAACATGTATTGTCTTCAAATACACTATGTTATAGCAATATTATATCCAGTACTTCTGCTTATCTAATTTGTGTTTCAGTTGTAACTTTGGTTTCAAAAAGTAATAAAAACAATGTAAATAAAGAGAAAATAAACAAAAATCAATTAAAATAAATAAATAAAAAATATTGGGTCACATTAGCATTCTACTAATTTATTCTTGAAATACACTCACTGAAGAATAGTTTGAATTAAATAATTAGACTGCTGTGATTTCAATATTGACCAAAAATAATAATTGTGGGAGTTTTTTTTACCAACTACCAAACAGTTTTTTAATTATAAAATCTCAAAGCATTTTCATTTGTTTTATTTACTGTCTTGTATGTTTGTTCCCAGAACTTCAAAATGCTCTTCAGAAGAAACCCAAAAGGACATGCATCGTGAAAATGGCTGGTACGAGGAACCTGTGGAAGAACATCGTCGTCCTGTGCGTCAACTCGTAAGTGTCAAATTCATGCAGATGCTGGAGAAACGTCGATGTCTCTGAGTTCTAATGTATCTGCATGTGAGGATTTGAGAAACATGGCAGGAGCAGCTGCTGCTCACATAAATAAATGGGAGGGGGTAATGCCAGTCAGAGCCGCCATTTGGTGCACTCAAAATGCCAATATAAACCTGGAAGTTCAATACAACATTGATCTTCAGCTCTATCTTCTCCTTTGCTGCTTCTCTCTGTTTTTATCCCTGATGGGATTTCCCCTCTTCTCATCTCTCCATCTGAGGTCTCATCTGTAGCTTTATCCATACTTCAGTGCGGTGCCCCTGACTCCCTCAGTTAGCATAAATTTTACATGAGTTCTGCCTGTGGGAAACATTAGACAGCCAGAAGAGAGAATGGGGATGTTTGGTTTTAATGTGTGTGCCTGTGAGCTTTGCTCTTTTGTGCCAGTAAGCCAATGTTTACATTTTCTTCTTTTTTTTCTGTATCATAAACTGAAAAGGGAGTCAACAGGATGATATTAAATGCATTATTTCCCAGTGTATTCTCCTAAAATCCTGCTTTTCTTTTTACTTTTTAATCAGGTTAACAGGCTATGGGATCCACCACTGCTTTGCCCGGAGCATGGTGAGTCCAGAAAATGAGGAAAAAACCATATTCCGTGACTTCTATGCAGAATATTACGCCAAGGCTGGTATAGCAGTGGCATCGTGCATTGCGTTGTGCCCAGCAGTGGGCCTGATGGGCCGGCGTGGTGGACTTCTGATGTTCATGATCGTCACCGCTCTAGCATCACTACTGCAGCTGGGCTTGCTGAATTGTGAGTAGTTCATGAAAAAAAAGAAAATTCCTCAATTTTTTAGAATAAGACTCCTGTTCCAGTGTGGTTTACTGAATTAGACGATATATAGAAAACTCTTTTTTTTTTTTTTTTTTTTTGCCAACATGCAAAGGACTTTTAAGTGATAGAAAACTCCCTGCACAGCATCCTGAACACCCTATCATCACACTGGCATATGGAGGAATGAATAGTCAATGAATGAAGCAAAACAAAAGGCTGTCCTGGAGAGAAGAACATGTTTGAGATAAAGAATGGTTTGCTTTCTTTTTAAATTGGATCATTCAGACCTCTGGATTGGAAAAATTAAGAATATTAGTTAACCTTGGAATAACACACAAAAAAATTTTTTTGTGTTATTTACAGTTGTTGTTTTTTTTAAAAAAACAACAACTGTAAAGTAATGAATGAAATGCAGCTTTGTGAGTTTAATTTTTCAAATCGTATGTTTGTTCAGAAAAATTAAGAAACTTAGAATGAAGTAAAATGCAGATGTTTTTAAACGATCAATGTGAATTTTGTAGTTCACAAATAAATTCTGGCAGACAGTTATCTGTTGTAGCTTTCAGTCATGCTGTTATTATGAGTTGGAATGCTTAGCAGAGCATGTAGCTTAAATAATTATAAACATGTTGCTTTTGAAATGTATATAATGTTCTTCCAAAATATTTGTGTCACAAGTGTAGATAAACTGTATGCAGTTGAATGTGATACATTACGCCCTTTGGTAGTTTTTATATTCTTATTTCCATCTTATAATCCTATTTTTTGCTAGTAGTTGGTGGCAGGTTTGGGTATGAGCAACATCTCCATTGGGATGGTCTAGTGGGGTTGTTGTCTGCTTCTTGTTTTCCTGTGCACTCACTTGGGAGCAGCAGCACCCCCCACTGTTTTGTGCTGTATGAGCACTGTAAAACAATGTGGCAGCACAACACAGCTGCCCAAAAAATCTGAACCACAAATTGATCATCTCTGGTTCTAATTCCAAAATACTTGAGGCGTTCAAAGCTGAACTGAATCGTTAGTATACGGCTCAGAAATTCATTTTAGGATTTATGAAACCTTTATTCTAAGTGTTAAAACACAAAAGAACTGATAATAGTCACTCTTTGCTGTTCTTAGAATAATACCCCAACATAATTGCATGTTTTAATCACTTCTAATGTCCTCCAAATGCACAGCACTGTTTATTCAGTAACAAACTACACCTAATGTTTTTTAATATTTGACTGGGTTTTAATGTCTTGATTGAGTGCTTGTGATTATTATTCCCACTTTCTCACTAATCCATATCCATTCATCTCTTTGTCATTTCAGTGCTTTGGAAGTACAGCAATCATTTAAATATAGGTAGGTCCAGCTGGTTATTCCTTATATTATCACTAATTGCATATGCTGATGCAGTTTTGATAAAATGTTGATCACTAAATAGCTGCCTCTGCTTTGATTACTTTTTTTGCCTAATTTGTTGATATGATATTATCATATTGAACCGATTTGAAACAGTATCACATTTAAAACATATTACACGAGTTAATGCATTTTCTTGATAAGGTTTTGAAAATTACTTATGTGGCATTTTCTTAGCTGTTAGTGCTGCAGAAAGGAGGTCATAATAAAGATTTTAATGCAATTATGGTCGTCTTACGGCTTATTTGTTTTAGTTTCTTTCTTGAACCTCAGTGGGAAACCAGAAGATCACAAATTTCCTAGTTAAAACACTTCAGTGTGTAGTTATGCAGATAGATTTTTGTGTGGTCAGTTTAATGTTTAGCCAAACGATTTCAAAGTTTATGTGATTCTTACCACTACATGCAACATGAGATATCATAAAATACTGAATTATGGCCTTCAATTTCAGTCTCTAAAACTTCAGATTCTCTTGTTCTTACATAATAAAACACATTTATTGGATTTAAGCTGTCCACATTACAGCTATGTTAAACAACCTGATCCATCTGGTTATATGCCTGCTGTTATCATGGTTGCGGTGGGGAAGTTAAGTAACTGCGGTCTTTGTTCATATAATAATCTTCTTTTTGCTTAGCTCTTTTTTTTGTAGTCAACTGGTTAAATGTTTTCCCAAGTAAAATATGTCACATTCTACTACCCAATATAGTGCTTAAAAATGTACAAGAAATAATGTTTTGTATAACTTTAGATCATGTCTTGTATCCCTCATATAAAACCTATACTTTTACTTAACAGCCTCTATTTGTGTGCCTCTCATTATGTAGACTGTAACGACTATAATTTGTTTCTTGACAGAATTAAACTTCTAACAAATAAAAAACAAAATTATGTTTCTTAAAATGTTTTGAACCGTTCCACAAAGTACTATAATGCATTTACTAATGATATGAGGTGCTGAGTTAAATTGCTGCATGTGTCTGCTGTTTCTTCAGAACAGAAAAAATCTACGCTGAATAGGAATTTCTCTATTGCCTTCTCCATCATCGGTATGTTCTCCTCTCACGCAGTCAGCAACCTAAGCATCTTCTTCTGTGCTGAAATCACTCCCACTGTAATCAGGTAATCTACACCATTGTCAACATCCATCAGAGTTTTAAAGAATGTGTAAAAGTAGAAAGGGTTGTTTTGTTCCCATTTTATGTGATTTCATTTTGTGTTTAACTTTTAAGTTTTTTTGTTTATTTATTTGCATGCTAAACACTTTGCTGACTTGATGTCTACTGTTTCTAAAGTCACAGTTATGTTACTGGCTCTACCTCCTGGTGAATCTTTGAATTACAAGTTTGAACTGCTTTCAGAATATTAATCGGTTCTTCTGCAGATCTCTGTTAAGTATGGTCATTTAAAAGGAGATCCAATGAAAATGCCTCAAGACCACCATCTGGTGCTACATTTGAGTAATGCCATAGGAGGCAAAGACTACTTAGAGTTGAGAGTCAGGTGCTGCTGTTTGAAAATATAACAGATCATAAGAATACATACATCAAATAATGTCAGAATTTATTTAACAGCAATGATTTGAGGGCATACCCAGGGTTGAACTTGCTTTTAATTCTAGTAGGTGTCAATGTTTGTATCTTGTTTTGAGATATATATATGAACATTCATTAAATAACATTGTTAATATCTCTTTTGTAGGGGTGGTGGTGTGGGCCTGGTACTGGCCAGTGCTGGCTTTGGTATGCTTACTGCACCAATCATGGACCTCCACAATCAAAAAGGCTACTTCCTTCACCACATCATTTTTGCCTGTTGCACTCTCATTTGCATCATTTGCATTCTTCTTTTGCCTGAGACCCGTAGCCAGCCACTCCCAGAGACCATTGATGATGGCGAGAACTACACTCGTCAGCCACTTCTCCTCCAGAGGAAACCGGGAGAACAGCACCTCTTGCTCCATCAACTAGAGCCCAACAGGGACTACTCCAGAGTGCAAGACACACCACTTCATGAGACAGCCAATGTTGCATTGTCAACCATGGCCTCCACTGCCTCTTCGGCAATTGATTTGACTGCTTTGGCAACTGGAGATTTGTCTGTTACCAATAATTTGAAGGAAGGACCAGATCTGCTTGAGCCACAAGACCCTAGCAGTCACTCCTCTCCATTTCCACTATCAGCCTCTGCAATGACCCGAGGTAAAGACATCACCGTACAAGTTAACAAAGAATGCCTGCTGTCTTCTAGTCCTTTACACAAAGCCCCATGCGCCACAGATCCACTTTTAGCAGATGCAGAAGAACTTTTGGCAGTTCAGGAATCTACAGACCTACTAAAAGAGAATATCCATCTTGAAGTAAATGGCACGGCTTCTTCTCCCAAAAGTAAGGATGACACTGGGACTGCTGCTTTGCATGGCTCTTCACCTCCCATTATCCCCCAAATATTGCCAGCCTCCTTGTTGATTTGCACAACCCCTGTCATTGAGCCCCGTCCTAGTTCCACACTAGAGTCTCCGAACCCACTGGAAAATGACATTGATGAGATCATTACAACATCCAAGTCGCCGGTATCTGAGGACGCTCCTGGTATTTTAGAAGACCTCCTTCCAACATCAGACCTGGACCGACCCACCCAACCTTTACCCTCTACTACCCCACAGCTTGATATTCCCCTTAAGGTAGAAAACATATTTGAAACTACATGTACTCCTTATATTAGAAACTCACAGCCACCTCATTTAGATCTGGCGCCCTCCAATGGTAAAGATTTCTCTTCTCATTCCTCTACTCCTCCAAGTTTAGTAGCTGTGTCACCAAGTCACACATGTGCTCCACCTACTGACTCAGATCCCACACCCTTTGCTGACTCTTCCTCCGTCAACACCACAGCAAGAAGTCCAACTGTTCTCCCTGTCACAGACATTGTGAATACCTTACATCTAGAATCATCCACAAACATTGTACAAGATTCTGTCGTTTCTCTAGATTTAAATTCTGTACAGTCAAATTCCAATGTGGATGTAGTCCCTGCTGAGGCAGCTCCCATCTCTCTAATGGACAGCACTGTGTCCTCCCCCATAGACTCTGGTGTCATAGCTACCATGGACAGGGAGACTTCCAGCACAGAAAACAACACTGTCAATAGCACAGCGTCGACATGATTATGTGTTGCAGCCAAAAAAAAAAGTGAAGCTTTATGTGTTGCACCAAGAGGCAGCCACCTACATCCATAAAACAGCATGGAGCTTGGGGGGATGGACAAGAACTGCCAAGCCCAGACTTCAGGTACTTCATGAAGACTGTTCCAAACTGGATCTGAGTAGACTTGTCATACACTAGCTGCTTTATTTTCTTCAGTGCTTCTCCAACCTTCCTTGTCATCTTGAATTTTGCCAATAACTGAAGACCACACAAGTGAGAGACTGCAGCACTGGCTGGTTTGTAACAATGTAATGTCAACATCTGCTCTTCAGGAACATGACTGGAAATCACCAGCGTATAAAGTACTCTTTTCTTTCTTTTTTTTAAAAATAAATTAATCAACATCTTTGGATGAGAGAAAGAGGGGAAACCACTGTCATTTTGAATGCCAATAATTACAGAGATGTCATCAGCTCTGATGAAGAAATGAAAAGCCAACGATAACAATGGATACCACCAATGTTTTTGCTTAAATAAAATGTTTTTAATTTGCGTCTATGAAAAAAGGCCTTACATATGGACAAAGAAATTGGAGTGTTACGAAGTATTTTTGCTGTTGTAAATGTAAATTATTTAAATTGGACACCTTGTTTTATTTTTTTTCACCAAATACAAATACCAAATACTGCCCTAACCAAAATGAACATTGATGTAGTGCCAAAACATAAATAGCAGTTCAGTGTTTTTTCCTGTCTGGGGAAATTTATGGGAGATGTATAAAGAGAATGTGAATTTGATCTTGCACCATGTTGAATTTTGGATGACTGGGTTTGTTTATGTGCCAATTTCTCTAGAGTTCTCATCTCTAAGGCTGTTTTCCACTTGGGAACTCAACAGAATTTCTCTTCAGCTTCATAATTTTAGATTTCTAATGAGTTTCCTCCTAAAATTATGTCTCGGCACATTTCATCTCAGCATAGAATAGGACAAATATGCCTATCGACTGATGTCTAAAAATGACCTTGTTTTTAACCATATGCTGCACCAAGTAATCATCAGATAACTATTTTCACTTGAAATAATTCCAGTTGATTTGCTTTCTTTAATGAGATATTCAAGAGAAAACCCCTCTCCCCTTCTCTGCCAACACTTGACAACCAGCCTCTTACATAAAGCAATCAGAGAAAGGCACAGTTAAAAATAGATGGTACTCCCATCTCAATATGCAAATCCAAATGTGGCATAACTTCAGTCTTTGTTTCCAAACTCTTCTCAGACTGTGTAATGTGTTGCATCTCAATATGCAAATCCAAATGTGGCATAACTTCAGTCTTTGTTTCCAAACTCTTCTCAGACTGCGTAATGAATACTACTATATGTGTTGCATTTTTTTGTTAAAGTGAGCAAAAAATTGGTAAACAGCTTGTTTTTAGCACATGATGATTTTTGTGGATAAGGAGCTGTTTGAGAGTTGTTTCAGCCAGTGAAAATAATTGTATGCAAATCCTCTTTTTTTCTAGCTATCACCCAGTATGTTAATTAACTCTCGAGCTTGATTCAGTTTTGTTTTTTTTAATCTCCAAAGTATTATTTTTCAGAAATAATACTTTGGAGATTATTTTAATGTACAGAGCTATACATCCTTATTACAGTATTTCTGGCACCTTAATATGGTGGCACTTTATTTTTGTGCAGTGGGGATAAAGCATGAAATCTATTGTGAAAGTGTAAACAAAACTGTTATCTTCGGGGAAAAAAACAAAACAAAGAAAAAAAATGAATTGTCCAAAATGTTTGATGCGATTGCCAATCGTTGCTGCGTTGATAACCTATAGTGTGTGTGTGTGTTTTCTAAATCATGTTATGACATGAACATAGTATGTCATTATTTCCTTACATACATATTCACACATGCACAACTTACTCTTAAAAAATGCAATACACTGCACAAAATGACATGTTCCGAATTGACATATTGATTTTGACGAAATGAAACGCTCCTTCTCACGGAAGTACTTTTGCTTCCAAAAGTCCACCTCCGGACTGCAGCCTACTTGACTTAGACACTTGTGTAACAGTTGTAGTACTTTCATACTTCTTGCTTTTGAAGTTGTAATACTTGTGTACAGGAGGATGTGTGACTGTGGATGTGCTACTGTTTACAACAAGCCTCACAATGACCATTAGTAATAATAACAATAATAGTGCCGTACTGTATACCTTAAAAGACAGACAATGTCTTGTGATCTGAAATGTGATAAAACTCTGTAGATTATTTATCCAGGGATGTGTTAAGGTGATTTGTTAAGGTGTTGTCAGGATTCAGTCCATCACTAGACCTATAAAATTCTCTGTTATCATGTGAAAGACCTGTGAAGAGCCTTACACTTTGCTAATTGTTGAAAATGCTACATATCTTTGATTGTTTTAATGATCGATCAAACTCTAAATCTTTCTAAGATGTATGTTTGATATGAGAAAAATTGCTCACTTGCTGATTGATTAGGAGTGGTCTTTGATTGTTTCATTATTGATGTAACTAAGATGTTCATGTGGTCCTCTCATTTCAGATGCAAATAGTGTATGCCACATTCAATGCTACTACACTTCAAAGCACAAGTAACTGCAACCATTTAAAATAGACTGGCGTACTTAAGAGTGAAAGGGAGTTTGGATTTGGAACACAATGTACCGACTACTAGTCACACATTAACTTTTACATTATATTTCCGTGTTTGTGAGTGGGTGGATGCCTCAGTTGGCCGAGTCTGCAATGTGAGTGTTAGTATTTATCTGGGTGTGCAGCCAAATTAAAGTTTGTATACTTGAAATCAAAATGCAAATCTGGATTAAAAATAAACAAAACTATAGTAATCTTCAACACGGCACAACACTGATACTGTCTCCTCTGACATCTGTTACTTCACTTTCTTCCATGCAGCTATTTCAGTGCAAAGAGGAGAGATTACGTTTTTTGGTGTTTTTTTTCGCATTTGCATCCAATCCAACTTTTTATTATTATTAGGTTTTTGGTTTACGTGTAACTTCAAGAGAAATAAAGGCAATGCAGAGCAACGACAGCACCAGCGACTAAGGCTATAGGGCTGACATTTACTGTTGGAAAGATAAGATGAAGGATCACAAATCAAAGGAGTGGTAAATTAATTTTGAATCCAGCTGATAAGTCTCCAGGGGGATGAAGTACCCAGTGCACACATTTCAGGTTTTGCTTCTCTCAGTTGAGCGACTCAAAATCTCTTTGTTGGGAGATTCAAATGAATGTAAAAAAAAAAAAAACAACAACCTTGGATTGTACATTTCTACGTATCACTTGTCTGATTTCATTTTATTTTAACAGACATAATGCACTTGTACATAAGCCATACATGTTGAATTAAACCACTATTTATTGATGAAATCTGAGCATTTGTTTCATGCTTTTTCTTTTCTTTTTTTTTTAAGATAAGCACACTAGATTATTTTGTTTTTAAGTAAGCCATGTCCTCTTCTTTTCACTGAGCTACAAATATTGCATGACCTATTTTTCTCAACCACTCATCAAAATGGACAAGACACAAGAACATTCAAGTAAAGCAGAAGTGTGTTGATCTCCATAATTAAATGATGTCATGAAACCAGGTTCTTGCCAAATCGTTTTCATACAATGACATTTATCCTGCGCAATTACTGAAATAAAAAAAAAATAAAAAAAAATTTTGGAAGAGAAAGAGTCATGGTGGTGGTGATAACCCAGTCACATAAGTGTGTAACACCCTTGACAACATCAGACAATATTTTCCCAAATTAGGAAAATATAATTTAGTGAGACAGTGCACTGGGGTCCACTGTCCCACTGCACTGAACCCCATTGAAAACCTCACAGTTATTCCACCAAATGCTGATTTCTGAACTCCTCCTGAGTTAAATCAATAATATTGTTTCCAAATGAATATGAACTTGTTTCCTTTCCATTATTTGATGTCTGAAAGCACTGCATCTTTTTTTATTATTTTGACCATTTCTCATTTTCTGCAGATAAATAATACATGTTTGCCTGGAATTTCGGAAACATGTTGCCAGTAGTTCATAGAATAAAAGAACAATCTTCATTTTGCTCGAACATACACCTATAAAGAGTAAAATCAGAGAAACTGATAATTGTGCGGTGGTCTCCTAATTATTTCCAGAACTGTACATGACACCATTAGCTGGAATTAATTGCAGTAAAAGCTGGAGGTGACATTCTAAAGAAGCAGGATATTCACATGTAACAACTTCAGCTTTCCTGAGCAACATGTCATTTAAGATAAAATCCAATTTCTTTCCCAAGAAATTAGATTTTAAAGTTATTGCTTCTTGTACATTTATGTTAGAAGATTACAAGCCAATTATTCCAGCCAACACTGAAGCAGCTGTGAAGCTGGAGTTTTGAGGGGAAGAAGTGTCATACACACAGCAAAGCGGTGTGTATGACACTGACTCTTCAGCCCCTTCTTTAAACTGAAACCTTTTATTTTACTATATTTACTTTGTCATGCGAATCTTAAATGTCCACCATTTAACATCCTTGGTGGACATTCAATGGGAAATCCTTTGTCTTGGTATTGCTATTTCCTTTTTTAACAAGCTTAACTTTTTTTTTTTTTTACCAACATCCAACATCACACATAACTCATACATTGATAACAGCTAGATAACACATCTCCCCACCCACACTGCCTGACAGAGAACTAGCAACCAACTGAGCTTGCACAGAACAGCCTAAATCCAGCAAAAAGAAGCAAAATTTTTCCATGCACGGGACAGGGTGATGTCAGGGAGGGATGATGCAGCAGCATCCCCTAGTGCACTGCATCAAGCCGGGGCGCTCCTATTGGCTGAGAGAGATGCTGCGCCGCGTCTAACGTCATCCGAGCAGCAACGTGTCCGTCTATCTCGCCGGATCGACGCACAGTATAGAAATAAGGGTGATTTTCAGAAAGACGCCAGACAGGACAGTGGACGAAGCCTGAGTCGAGAAAGCTCTCCCCCCGCATCCGCAGCTCACCATGAGGGAAATCGTTCACATCCAGGCTGGACAGTGTGGAAATCAGATTGGGGCGAAGGTATTACACTTTTCAACTGTTAGGACTTTTTGGAAAATAAGTTCAAGAACGCCACGCGTCTTGCCTTATCAAAATAGACGCATTTATTTTGTAGCCAAGTAATTAAAACAGAATCTCTATTGAATTTTGGAAAGATAAATACTTTAAATTGACAATTATTAATGACATTTGGACTCATAGGGTGGGGTTCGGTGCAGCAAAGTACCCCCACCAGCTGAGTGTCAATCTGCCACCCTGCAGATGCGCAGCAAGAAGGCCTGACGCGCACGCTTTAAAGTCCATTTCGCGGTATGTTTACGCTCCAAATCCCTAACGGAAAAGTATTTGTCTTCATTAGTTTTGGGAGGTGATTAGCGACGAGCACGGCATCGACGCTACCGGCAGTTACCAAGGTGACAGTGACCTGCAGCTGGAGAGGATAAACGTCTACTACAATGAGGCCTCAGGTAATAGAGGAACGTTTGTTGTTTGTGAAATGCTTCTGAATACTTTACCGCCACATCAATCTGTTTCTCATCATCAATGCATGGCCTTATGCTGCACAGATCTCATCTGAATGCCACAATACATTATGTCCACATCACAAGTTCAGCTGCAGGGGAAAATAGGTTGCACCATGGGTGCAGGAAAAAAAAAAAAAAAAAAAATAGGACAGTGATCTTGCTAAAACGTCTCTCTGTGTCCCTCCCTCTCCTCCACCCATCCTTTCTTTTTCTCTCTGCAGGGAAAACAGGTACCCGCAGTGTCTGTATAGCTGACCTCAACACTCTGGCTTGTTTCAAATTTTCTCAAGTATCTGTTGCGGCATGTTGAACTTCATCCCAATTGCACTCTATCTGCTGCTTGTTCTCTGCACGCTTCTGTCTGTTTAGCAGAACAACATTAACGCTTGGGATTTCATTAGTCAGCATGTCTTTTCCAGGTGTATTAAGATCAAACTGTGGTCTCATCTGCTACAGCTGAAAGAAGCTTGAGCAACTCTGCTTTTCCATTTCCTGTTAGTGTGACATTATTGATCCTTTTGTTCCAGTGTAGCCTGCTGTCGGTAGCCTCACTGACTACTGCATTTGAACATCTGCATAACATAATTTTCATGGCTTTTTGATTAGTCAAACAACATTAGAACTTGAGTATTGAGCATAAAAAGAAGAAAAAAATGCATAGGGCATTGCTGATTTTTTTCTGAGTGGACTCTGCAGAAATTCAGTTGGTAAGCAGTGCAGCATGCTGCAGTATTTTGCTCTCTAGAAGAAGGGGTTGGACAAATAAAGCACCTCAAAAATATTCCTGATATGCTTGTGGCTTTAGCAAATGAAACTTTAGCAGTTTAATACATTTTAATTAAATGTGTACTGTTTTGTGAAAAGGTATTTGCGCCCTTAAAGATTGCTTGTGTGTTTGCTGTGGTGTCACACCCAAAACTCCCGTTTTACTGTAAAAGGTATACACGGAGAGCGTGTGCTCTAGCAGGTTCTCTTGTCCTGCTAGATCCAATCTTTTCTGCAATGTTGTGTTGCTAGTTGCAGCAGAACTGCAACACAATGGTTACAACAGTTTTTCCTATTATTACATTTCTTTACATAACTTCTAAATAAGATTATTGTTCTTGCTCAGACATCTTTGTCTGATATCAAACTTAGCCGATCTGAAATAATAGTGTGACAAAAAAAGAAAAGAAAAAAAAACAAGACAAAACATCTTTAAGGAGGGTAAATCATCCTGTGTTATTTTAAACTTTGCCAACATGCAGAATTTTACTAAGGCTTTTTTTTTCTCTTTTTTCTCTCACCTCCCATGTGTTCAAAGGCAGCAAATTTGTGCCACGTGCCATCTTGGTGGACCTGGAACCTGGAACCATGGATTCTGTTCGCTCCGGTCCATTTGGACAGCTCTTCAGACCTGACAACTTTGTCTTTGGTGAGTGGAGGTTGAATTCAAATGCCACGGCTCAATCTGGGCAAACTGGACATAGAACACATGTCAGAAACTGTGCTGAGTTTCATGAGAGAACTCTGCACAGGTGGGTTATTGTCACCGTACCACAAGCACAATATATACCCAGCCTCTCTCTGTGGTGCGGAAAATATTGTCAGAGTCAGACACCTCTTCTGGTGACTTGGCAGAACACAGGATGCACTGTGTTGGTTACAAATGAGGCTACAGGAGCTGAAACAATGCATTACAGATGGGCTTTTCATTTCCCCTTCCTTGGAGCTCGACATTCATTACTAACAGTCAACAAAGGATGGATGGAGAACTGCTTATGTATTAGTAGGCTACTTTATTAGTCACAATGTCAATACACTGCTGGGATTGGTGTGTTTAGGGGAGAGTTAAATCACTTTAATCAGGAAGATGGCTGGGCTACCAAAAATGATCAGAACGATACCTTCTGACACTCACTGGCCACTTTATTAGACACACATTGCAAGCAGTAGATTCAATGGATATCAAGTGTAGATTCAAGAAGTTATAAAATTTTGCTTCAATTTAACATTATAGGAGTTTCTCTAGATTTGTCAACTTCCCAGCTATGATTTGCTCCACTACATTTCCATGAGGTGGTCCATCTTATTGTGATCTGGTGACTGTGAAGGCCATTGGACCATTGTGAACTCTATGTCAAGAAGGCAGTTTGAGATTGTATAAGCTTTGTGACATGATGCACTATCATGCTAGAAGTAACCATAAGAAGATGTGTAAATTGCCGTAAAGAGTTAGACATGTTCAGAAACAATGTTCAGGTAGGCTGTAGCATTTAGACAATGGTCCAACATGTCCAGAGGAAACAAAGTCCCACACCATTTCATCACCCCTACCAGCCTGAACCACTAATGCAAAGGAGGATTTGTTTTTATATGCTTTTTATGTTTCTTAAGCTAAATTCTGATCCTATAATTTGAATGTCACAGCTGATTGAAGACCTATTAGACCAAGCAATGTTTTTCCCAATCTGTTACTGTCTCACACAGGCATGGTGAGCCTGTGTGAAATGTAGACTCAGTTTCCTGCTTTTTGCTGATAGGAGTGGAAGTTGTTGTGTCCTCAGCTGCTGTAGCCCATCTGCTTCAAGGTTTGGCAAATGTATTCAGAGATGATATTTACCATACCTTGGCTGAACTTCAGCAAGGCATCTTCACCAAGTCTAGATGCCTAAATGCATTGAGTTGCTGCTATGGGGTTAGCTTATTTACTATTCCTATTGACATGCAATTGAACATGTGTACCTAATGAAGAGGGCACATGTCAGGGGGAGAAAAGCAAACTATGAAGCCTAACATGTCATCCTCTTTGATAAATGTGTCAAAGAAACAACATACAAAAAACCAAAAGCAAACAAACAAACAGCTTTTTCAGTACAATCACCTTTTACAGGTTTAAAACTTCCATCCATCAAATGTGGGGGGAAGGTGCTATCTCCAGCCCTTTTTGGGTTAGGGGCAGGGCACACACTGGTCAGGTCACCCCTCCATCAGAGGGTGACACAGAGACACACAGAAAAAAACAACCTTGCACACATACACACATCTGAGGACAATTGAGAGAGACCAATTATCCAAACAGTCATGTCTTTTGACATATTTTTGAAACCGGAATAGCTGGAGAAAACCCACACATGCACAAGTGGAGAACATAGAAACTCTTTGTAGAAAAGTCTAGATTCAAACCTCAAACCTTCTTGTTGCAAGGCAGTATTGCTTCCACTGCTGCCACAGTTTAAATAAATTAAATCATATCTAAGCAAAATTTGTAAGTCTAAATATTATGCTTTAATAGACTAAGAGACTATAATACAGTTTTTTATATATATCTTTATTTTTAGAGATTATAATTTGGTGTTTGCAACTTTAGATTGCAAAAATCAGCTGCTTAATGATGATTATGTGACTTGAATGCTCTATAAGTAAGCCATTGTAGATTTTGTGGTATCTACACACAATCTTATTTTGAGGCGTAAAAATGTGGTGCTACCAAGTGAAACTAATGCAGCCATTGTGCCGATGTCTCGAACACAGCTGCAGTTCTTCTGCAACCTGTAGCACAACATTGCAGGAAAGAGTCTATGAATGAGATGCATGAGAACAGAGCCAAAACACCTTGTGTTTACATTTTACAGTGAAATCCAAACTTCATTTGCCTTTCTATGGGGAAAAATGTGTTTATTTACACTGTGGATTATAGCACTTAGACACAGAATTAAGTGCAAACTGCAAATATCAACCTTAGAACCCAAAGCTGATTGAAAATTGCTTCTTTTTGTATTGGTAATTTGATCATCCAGAGAATGACATTTTTATTCAGTCAGATTGACTCTACAGCTTTTGTGGACAGCAATTTTCAAACCTTCCCACAGATTATCAGTTGGATTTAAGAGCTGGGTTTGGCTGGGCCAATCTAACAAACCATTCCATTGTAGCATTGGCTGTATGTTTAGTGGTATTGTTCTACTGGGAAGTGAACCACAGGTATTTCCCCGCCTCAAACAGGTTTTTCCACAGGACTACATTGCATTTAGCTCCATAAATCTTCCTGTCGACTTTAACCATTTCCCCTGTTCCCACAGAAAAACATGCCCCCAAATCATGATTATGCTTCCACCCTGTTTCACTGAGGCAAGAGAGCGTTGGAGTGGTACGCAGAGTTGGCTTTCTGCCACATATAGTATTGTGTGTGCAGGTCTAAATTACTATTTTTCTCTTTCGCATCTGATTATAACCAGAATGTTATTTTATGACTTTACTCTCAAAAGTGTAATTTATGAATTCTGTCGGGTTCCTCAGTCTTTATGATGCTGTTTATTTATTAAGGTTCTCTAACAAAAATGCCTATAGCCTTTGCAGATCACAGGCAGACTCTTTGTACTAATTAGGTTGCTTCTGAAGCAATTGATTGCACTGAATCTTATTCAGTCATGCCAAGTTCAAGGGAGATGTTTATTTCTATAAACACTGAAAACCATTTATACATTTTGTGTAGTTGTAATGTGCTATAAGTATTGAAATGTAGCAAATTTTAAGGGCTAGGGTTTTCCTGTAATTCATAAAAAAGTTTCATCAGCACATTTTTTTTCCACAAATAAAATTCAGATAAAATAATAAACCTTGCTTTTAAAGGAGAGTTTGGGTGTATGGGCACTTAGCAAAGTTCTATTATTAAGAGAAGGAATAAATCGAGAGCCTGCAAACTGTTTGAGTGCAACAGTGTGGAGATCCCTCTGTAGATCATGCTCATTTGTTCAAAATAGTTTGTTGTTAAATTTTGTTTCAACAAGAACTCTCTTTAACCTTTTCTATCGTGCAGGTCAAAGTGGAGCTGGAAATAACTGGGCCAAAGGTCACTACACGGAGGGAGCTGAGCTGGTGGACTCGGTTCTGGATGTCGTGAGAAAGGAGTCTGAAAACTGTGACTGCCTTCAGGGCTTTCAGCTTACACACTCCTTGGGTGGAGGCACAGGTTCAGGGATGGGCACACTGCTCATCAGCAAAATCCGTGAGGAGTACCCTGACCGGATCATGAACACCTTCAGTGTCATGCCTTCCCCTAAAGTGTCTGACACCGTGGTGGAACCTTACAACGCCACCCTTTCTGTCCACCAGCTTGTGGAAAACACAGACGAAACTTTCAGCATTGACAACGAGGCCCTGTATGACATTTGCTTCCGTACCTTGAAGCTGACCACACCAACCTATGGAGACCTAAACCACCTGGTGTCAGCCACCATGAGTGGGGTGACCACCTGCCTCCGCTTCCCTGGCCAACTCAATGCCGACCTCCGCAAGTTGGCAGTCAACATGGTACCCTTTCCTCGCTTACATTTCTTCATGCCAGGCTTTGCACCCCTCACGAGCCGTGGCAGCCAGCAGTACCGTGCCCTTTCTGTGCCAGAGCTCACTCAGCAAATGTTTGATGCCAAGAATATGATGGCAGCGTGCGATCCCCGCCACGGGCGCTACCTTACTGTGGCAGCCATATTTCGTGGGCGGATGTCTATGAAGGAAGTGGATGAGCAGATGCTGAGCGTCCAGAACAAAAACAGCAGCTACTTTGTGGAATGGATTCCCAACAATGTCAAGACAGCCGTTTGCGACATTCCCCCTCGTGGTCTCAAGATGTCTGCCACCTTTATCGGGAACAGCACGGCCATCCAAGAGCTCTTCAGGAGAATCTCAGAGCAGTTCACTGCCATGTTCCGTCGCAAGGCCTTCCTTCACTGGTACACTGGAGAGGGAATGGATGAGATGGAGTTCACTGAGGCTGAGAGCAACATGAACGACTTAGTGTCAGAGTATCAGCAGTACCAGGATGCTACTGCTGATGAAATGGGTGAATATGAGGAAGACGAAATAGAAGATGAGGAAGATGTGCGGCACTGATTAGACATTGGCATTCAACTTGTTCTAGAACACATGTAATATGCTTGAGATACAGATGTTTAATTTAATATTGCAGAGTGCAGATTAAAACTAAATGCTTATACTAAATAATGCTGCTGAAAAACATTGCTATTGCCAAAGCTAATTAGTGGTGTTAGGACCTGACAAAACTAAGGGATGACATATTTTGTTTCCATAATAATGCTTTGCCAATTTAAGAACAAGCACAGACATTTGCTTTACACAGTTTTGTAACAAACACTTCATCAAGCATCTATGGTCTACAATGTACAATAAACGATTCAAATTAAACTTCATGTCATGTTTACTTTTTCTTTATGAATAAAATGTGTGTGCAAAGGTTTGAACATATAAATTGAAGCACATTTTTGAAGTATTTTTTCCCATATTTTGTTACTGTTGTTAGAGCTGACAACTGGTGGCATCAGGCCTGAATTAAGGATTTTAAGAAAGAA
Source organism: Brachyrhaphis roseni (assembly GCA_903066815.1). Lineage (NCBI taxonomy): Eukaryota > Metazoa > Chordata > Actinopteri > Cyprinodontiformes > Poeciliidae > Brachyrhaphis > Brachyrhaphis roseni. The sequence continues at coordinate 25,770 of CAEFZY010011387.1, forward strand.
ACTGGATTTGTCTATAGTGTTTTGCTGGTTTCACACATTGTTTTAAGAAATGCACTTACTGTTTCGCAAATAGCAAAAATTACTCAAGAAATGCTCCAAAGCTGCTGAGAAAAACTTTAATTAGGTTACATTATTGGGATAAATAATGGAAACAAGTCAAACAGATGGAGGCCTTATAATGATTTGTTATACTTAAAACTTGCTTTCCTGTCATCCATGTGAATATTCCCTTGACAAATGCCACCTATTTAAGTATACCTTAAACAACATACAATGGTAAAAAGTAAGATTATAAAAAAATAACAAGTTGATGTAAAATTTATACTTTTGTTTTTTGTCTATACAAAATACAAATAACACTTGCCAAAGCCAGGGCCATCCTTTGATTTCCTGAGAAAGGATGAACCATATTTTTTTCTGTCACACCTATACACACCTTTCAGGTTGTGTACAAGCTTGTCATCTCTAGATAATTTATGACAACCTTTATGAGAAACTCTTGAAACGTTCATGTCTCGTTGGAATTCTCTTGAAGTTTGTAGCTCAAACAAAGACACCTGTTGTGACATCCTGTTGTGTTGCATTATTTTGTAATAAGGTATCAAACTAACTCGTTTGAGCAACCAGGGAAGAACATAACAATCTCTAACAGTGAGACTGTTAGAGATTGTTACACTCTCTAACAGTGTTCACTGAACACTATTAGAGAGTAACAGTGTGGAGAAAGTGAAATAAGCCATGCAAAACTAAAGATGACGATAGATAAAACTGATATGATCAGTCTGTCCTAGGATGGGAACATAGTAACAAGAGCATGCACAGAGAAACGGACAAACAGGCTCCAGAACTTGTTTTTGTGCGTCAGGTCACACCCATAGACATGTGGGGAAACCAAGAATTTTCTTTCATATGACAGCTGTCAGAAACCAATTACTTCAAGATGAATGATGGCCTGAGGAAATAACTTATGGGAAGGTAAAAACATAGACGTGAGGCAATGCTTGCTTACAATAGGCCAGGATAACAAACGCAAAACAACTTTCATTTTGGTATTTCCCTGTGAAGAAGTACTGATAAAAAAAATATCTTGTTAGTGTAAAATAAATACAGCCTACCAGAAAAGACCAAAGTATGTACATCTACCAAGGGAAACTGAATCCAGTTTTCTGATGATATGATTCTGTAAAGACGAATTCTGAGAAAGAAAAAGACAACAGCTTCTTGGGAGAACCTTGTTTAGTTTGCATCTTAATTTGAGACAATCTTTTTTCATCTCAAAACAAAACTGCCTTTTATCTGTTCTAATGAAATACTGCTCAACATAAAAATAAGTTGTGATAAATTGTCCTTGCATTCACTTCGGATAAAGTATCTTTTAAATGTATGCATTTCCTTAAGCTTTTTAGAGATTCTGTCACATAATAAGCTACAAATTTCTTTGTATTTTGTTGGATTTTACTATGCTGGACCAACACAAAAAAGTGCATAATTTAAAGGAGGAAGGAAAACGAAAGTCGTATTAAAGAATTTTACAGATAAATAAGAAGTCAGTATTTTGTATCTGCAATTCATTTCATGTTAGTCTCTACTAACTTTCTTCTTCTCACTAACTGCATATTCAGACAGAAAGGTTGTTCACCTTCTCCTATTTGCTAAACACCTCAAACATGCAGCATTTCCAGATTATGAATTAAATAATTAAATAAGCTTTGGATATTGTTTTGCAACCTCATCCAGCGTTTATTTTCCACACAGTTTTAGCTGTGCCCTGTCTGCTCTGGTCTTTGGTTTTCTTTATACTGTCTATTCACTAATACTCTCTAACAAACCTGTGAGGCCTTAGCAGAATATCTGTAGACAAGTAAGATTTAATTACACACAGACAGGCTCGTTATGAACCGTGTGACTCCAGAAGGCAGTTGTTTTTATTTTAGAATTAACTGATTTAAACACATACATAAGGTGGGCATGCAAAGCTTTTAACAGGTAAAAACGTTTTCTTTTAGGCTTTACCTAGATCATCTGGCACTATCTCCTCTTTTTGTGAAACCTACACTGAGAACCTTTTTGAATGAGCTGTCTCACAATGCAACCTGTTGTTCTACACAAGAATGCTACTGTCTGCTTGGTTGAATGTGAAATGTGAACCCTGCTTAATGGAGGACGGTTCACCCAACCCCTCCCCAGAGCCTGACTGTATTTGTCACTCAAAAAACATTGCAAATACATTGTATTTAATTCTTTGAGCACTCATAACAAAAAAAGTATTTCCACAACTGAAAAGAGATGCAAATATTTTACATTTTCCTATTTTCAATTTAATTGAATATTAAAAAATAAATAAATCCTGGAAGATGTTCAACAAAGGTTTAGGAAAATGTTCTGTATGAGAACTTTCAAGCATTTTCTCAAACTGTATAATTCCTCTGAATGTTGCATTTTGATTGCAGTGCATCAAAATCTAATTTATAAAAGAGACACAGAGAAAGCCTTATTGACAAAAAATGTTTATATTAAAAACAAGATTTTTAGAAATATAACATTCTGTCAGATGTGATCCATACCCATCAATCTAGAAAAATTCCCAAATTAACTCACAACTTTAGAATTAAAATAATAATTGTTACGTTAAAGATAAGCTAAATATATACAAACATTTATTTGTATCTAAGACAATGTAAGAATTTAGTTGTAGACTAAATAAGTATTGTTTTATTGTTTGATTTTATACTGACATCAGGTGCAAATAACAGAAACAAATCTTCATTTTCAGGCCAGTTTAGCTCCAATGCTACACTCCATCAGCTTATGACAAACAAGACAAAAATACAAGCATCAACAGCAGTAAGAAACCGTATCACCCTGGCAAAAGTTACTTTTTTGCAATGTAATTCTAGATTATTCTAAGAAATCCAAATCATTTGGTTACATAAAAAAAAAAAACTAACAAAATGCGAGATACTTAATTAAAAAGCACAACACCTTGGAAAAAACAGGTGTATGCGATGAACAGTTTGGCACTTATCAGTTTTCATGTACAAATAATTGCAAAAATACCAATGTGTGATACAAAGGAACGATAATAAAACACTGATTATTAATAAAAAAAATATATATTTTTGGTAAGCTGCATTTATTCCATTTTAATAATATTGAAAATATGCATATATATATTTTCCAGGAAAATTACACCTTCAGAGAAAATAGGAATTGATGCTACTCTGCCTGTTATAATAGACATTAAGTCACAAATGTAAACCTTTTTAAAAATGTTTTTCTTGACTTGTTCTTTACCTAAAAGAAACATAGGCTTTTCAGTGCTATTATATGGCATGTATATATCATACTTAAACTCAGTAGGGGGTGAAGAAAATTATGCATCAAAGTCAGTTAATGCATTCATGGAACTCTAACACTTATGTGTTTTCATGTGCAAAAGCAGTCAATATTTGAATAAAGCCAAAGTTTAAAGTCTTACCCAATCTTTCTTTGTTATAGTGCATTTCTTAACAAGCATATACATGTGTGACCTCAGTGGATAAGCAAAACAAGGCAGTAATTTATGTGCTTGACTCAATATTTCTCTCAGTCACAGAGACTTTTTTATGCTGAACAACAACCCTCTGGCCTCCTTGGAGCCTGGGTGTGGTTGCTAGTGTAAAGTCTTCCTTTGATCCTGCAGAACCACGTGAGCCCGCAGAAAATGACTTCACCTGAACTCCTTTTCCTCCCACTTCAAATCCTGCCTCTGAAGACCTCTGTGGTACATGACCAGAGCTCTGCAAATAATGTGTACTGTGCTTTCCACCAGAAGATCCATTCTCTACTACAAACATTTGAGTGTTTGTAGTTGAGACGGCTCCCTGTGAGGAGCCCTGTGCCACCTGCCCAGACACTCCGTTCATTCCCACTTGCCCTTCAACCAGCACCACACCCTGAGAACTTTGGAGGCCTCCAACTTGTATTAATCCCTGACTGAGCCCAGGTTGACTCACCTGACCAACCAGCTGTTGAGTTCCCCCTGACACAAGCACCATTTGGGGATTTGACTCAACTACATACATGGGGGCAGCTGCGTAGTACATAGCAGGCTGCTGTATGAGAAGTGTTTGGTTAGGGATGACAACTGTCTCTTTGACTTTAGGAAGAGTTGCTGAACCCTTGGAGCGCTCAGTAATTTGCTCCTCTTGGATGAGGGTAGAAGACCCAGATGCTTTATTGAAGATATTGAGGGTGTTGACATTCACAGGCTCTCTTTCTCTAATTGTGTCCGTGTGTGTATGGACCTGCGTGTGGGTCGAGGTGGATGGCCTAGCAGTGAACGTGGCTTGGTTTGAGAGATTAGAAACTCCCACATCCACTGAAGTGCTCTCCAGGGTCGGTCCATTGCAGATTTCAGCCAGGGTTTTGAATTTTGGCCCCAGTTCATTAAGGAATGCAAGATCATTATCATTTTCAAGGAGGCTGCAGCATCCCACAGAAGCTCCCTGCGAGTCTTCGTCCTCATATTGATAGATCACTTCCTTGTCCTTCTCCAGATGTTGCTGTGGAGCTTGTCTTGATTTCTGCAAACAAATGAGAGAAAATTAGATCAATTACACGGCTGAGTGTAATGCAGTTTCACAATGTTCTATGAGAAAAATCTGTGGTGAAAAAATATGATTGACATATCGCTGTGCTCTTGTGGTGGGAACATTTTATCAGAGGCTAACAGCCTATCACTCATGTTACGTCATTATTCCAGTGTTCATAAAACTTCACACAATGAAATTGCCTGAGCCAGCACAGGCAATTTCTGAGCGATGTTTACCTTGGCAGTGCTTGGATACGTTTTTTTCTTTCTACACCAGGTTTGCATTTACTTGTTGTAAATGCTATTTAAATGTTAGCAATAATTTAAGAGAAGACAAACCTGGAAACTACTTTTATTCTTTTCTCTTTTTTTTACAGGCAAGTTTTTTTCAATTATTCAACTTATATACTCTAAAAACCTTACTTTTACTTTACTTATGCTTTACATTAAATAAACAGTGCTCATGAAACTTGAGCTCTAGACCTTATGTTCAAATCAAGTCTGAGGGTAAGTCAAGTCTTAAATCTATGTTTGTGCTAGTTATGTTTGACTTGGGTCTAGATCATGGGCTTCTGTCCCAATCACTAGTTGACAAACTTACAACTGAATAGTATTGCCCCAGATAATGCTCTGGCAGGGCCATTCCATCGAAGACTGTCAATCTTTGCTTGGAGAAGCTCATCTCTTGGCCCTTCATAGTCCCTGCGCCCATGAAACCCATCTGATCTCGGTTTGCATGGTAATAGTTGTATTTGTTGTCCATCCACATCTCCTCTCCTGTTAGGGTTCCACCTCCACCCATTCCTGCCCCAGTTAAATGATCAAGGTACACAGCTCCCCCAGACATGTTGATGTTCTTTGTATTTATGGTGCTACCATCAACATGCACCGGAACTTGGACAAGAGGGACATCCTGTGAATTAGAAAACAAAGAAACTTCTGTCAGTGACAATACATTCTACAATCCAAAAAATACTAGCATTGCCTTTGGATGGTGAAAACTCTTTGTACCTTGTCTTCCCCCTGCCCCTCAGTGTGATATGAGATGAGATGTTCGTTCGCCTCGAAGGGAATAGCCTTAAAATCTTTTGCAGCATTTCCACACAGGCAGAAGAGCAGAAGAAGGGGAACCACTACAAAATACATTGACAACAATGTTTAAACAGTGATCATACTTAGTAAAAAATTTTGACTAAGATACTTCCTTTCTTCAATCAACAGGTTTAAATAATCAAAAATACTGCAACTTATTGAGTCATAGTTGTGCAATGTAGGCATAAGTCACACATCTCTTCATAAGCCACCTAAGACCCCACCCTTGTTGTTTTAATCTTTCTGTTCATGCAACAACTTGTTCTGTTAAGTAATGTCGTGATGGAAAAATAAAGATTCTTATCAGAATTTCCCATAAGTGTAAAAATCCCAAAGTCTTTACTCACACAGAAGGAGCAAGAGTCCCAGCAGCAAGAGCAAGATACCGCCAGCTCCAAATTTTACACCGCTTGTTCTGCGTAAACTGCAGGCCTTGGTGTTTCTATCACATGTGCACACAGTTATATCGAGTTTCTGGAGTTCATCACACGACTTTCCTTGCTGGTCCTTGACATTCATGGTCACTTTGTAGTGGCCTTGCCATAGCTTTCCCTGGTTTCGAAGAAGGACCGTGGTTTCTAAAGAAAGACGACACCTGATTGTCAGATTTGTAACCCGATAGGGAAGCTTAATTTCTACTGCCTTAGTTTAACAAAAGCAAACCGAAAAGGCTCTATTTTATTTCAGCACCAAAGTACATTTATTTGAAAGATAACTATTTTTCCTGTTTTATTCCTGTTACTGCAACATTTCACTAGTAATCTTACAAAAATACATTGGGTGACATTAGCTGTAAGAAAACTGAGTTTGAGTTTTATTTAATCTAAATTACTATGGGATAATCAAACCTGAAAAGGAATTCCGTTTTACTGTAAAAACTAAGAAGACCAATCAACAAAAGCAGACAAGTAAAAAAAAAAAAAAAAATACCATTAAAGGGCTCTAAAATCCACTTGTCTTTGCTGTCCACTTGAACCAAATCGAATGTAAATGGTTGTGCATTGGGGTACATATCTCCGTCCTTTGCCGTGACATAAATTACATTTTCACCAAAGCACGTGGTTTGAGCCGTTGAGGTCAGTTGTGGACAATGGTCGTTGTAGTCCTCCACCTGAATGGCAATGGTTCCTGTTGCAGTTTTTGCAGGAATGTCTAACAACCAGTTAAAGCAGAAATAAGTCATGCTTTTTTGTGCAACACATTGATTTCAGGTAAGAAATTAACCAATGCCAAATCTTCAACAACTTACCATCAGATATGCAAATAATTTTGGCATAGTATGTTCCATTGACCAAATGTATTGACTCTCGGTCGGGATATTTATTCAACCTGATTTCTGCAGTTCTTTCATCAATTGAAAACCAGTTGTCTACATCATACAACTTTGCATACCTGCAAGTAAAACAGCAAGAGTCAGTTCAGATTATTTTGGTTTATTTAGGTAGCTCCAATTTATTTCAAGAAACTTTACAAGATCAACAGACCCAGAACCACATTCAATTATATGAAATCAAAATGGGTCTAAATTAAATTTATATCAATCCAATACATAATGCTCATATTATGTGATTTTGGATTCAGATCCAATATCTCAACAGTCAATAACTGTGACATTATCTTATAATATTAATACGATACAATCAAATTCAATTGATATTATAATGTTATTTGAGAGAAAGTAACTTAAAAAGCTACTTCATAAAAGGTTCTACATTTTATAGACCTTCTTTGTTACATAAAAGGTAAATGCTACAGAGTTTATTGTTGTCTTAAAAATGTTGTATGTCCAGCATTTTAAATGAAGGAACATGGGGATCTAGCCAGTTCTATGTGTTTTTTACTCAAATATATTCAAAAACAAAGGGATGTGATATAATACTTTACATAATTCTGTATGTCAAGATTTGTTCGCAACACTGAAATATTAGTAAAAGGCAGGAGAGCTAGTGACTGTTAAGGATGTTCTTAGAATAAAAGAAAGAATAAATGAATGTCTGCAATTTAATCAAATATATGTGAACTGAGGAAGAATAAAAAAATAAATAAATACAGCACCTCAAACTCAGATCTTTGTGTAAATAGTTTGAAAAATAATTAACCTTTTCAATGTTGCTATTGCATGAACAAGCAGGTTGGTTTGAAGAGCAAAGACAGTAAAACAGGAACATCTGCTATATAGAGACATTACCTCACGTTTGTGGCAGTCTTCAGCGTGTCAGTGTCGATGGCAGCGTACGTTGTTAGAATTTGGGTCAGGGACGTTGAAGTTATTTCCTCAGAGACGGTCACCACTTTTACACTGGGCTGGAATCGAGCCCCCTCGTTCTGATTGGCAACATTTATTTTGATGGGATACGATTTGGATGAAGCGCCTGTAATCATCGTGCTGCTGCCGAAGTTGTATTCTGCTTCATTTTTGACCTTGATTCCCAGATTTAAGGTTTTTATTTCCTCGTAGTCCAGAGCCTATTGATAAACAAATGATTAACAAGAGATACAGGCTTTCAATATTTAGCAACAAAATGTTGTGCTGTAAGATTCCAGAGCGGTATCCAGATGCTGTCAGAATGAGAGACTAAAGCCATTTTTTTTGGAATTTTGGATATTTGCAAGACCTGAAGAGATTTTTATCTTGCCATCTTGTGTTGATGGTGTCAACAAATAAGAATTCTCCTCAGTTTGGGCTAAGACACTCATGTACACCCATACAAAAATGTTTAGATAGGCTTCCACAACTTCTAAATTGTTAATGTGGCAGCATTTTGAAAAATGTTTGCGTGTACTAGGTCAACTTAGAATAATTTATTAGCAATCTAAGAATACTACAAGTGACTAGGAGTTAGCCACTAATAGCGCTAATGTTGGTGTCTGCTTCATAACTTCTTATGCTAAAGTAAAGTCTAGTTCAAAAGGTGTTATTGACAGACAGCTGTAATGTTTTTGGGGGTTTTTTCATCTGGGTGTGGAGGGCTTGAAGAGGTGAGTTATTAAATCTATCTCAGAATCAGACTGAACCTAAAAACTGTAATATTTGTGCCACAAGCCTAATATGATGTACATTAAATGTTTTTTTATTTAAACAGACCTTAACAATCGTGATGACTCCCTCGTTGGTCTTTTTGTCAGTTCTGATATTAAAGTAACCTCCCTCATTTCCGGAAGCAATTTCAAACAAAGCCCACCAGTTCTCCGTTTGGATCATATCCAGGTCAACCGCTTGTATCCTTAGAACTTCAACGCCAACTGTGTTCTCCTCCACTCTTCCTTCATACTAAAAAACAAACAAAAGAAAACATTCAGATTGGGACATTACCAATACAGTGTTTAATAGAATAATTTTATGCTTGTTCTGTCAAATATACCGTTTCTCGTGCCAGTGTTGGTATATTGTCATTTATGTCTGTGAGTCTAATCTCAATTTCACCAGTTCCTGTGTGTCCTCCTGCTGCGCCTCCCATGTCGGAAGCCAGAATGGTCAACTTATATGTGCTTTTGGTCTTAAAAAAAAAAAAAAAATTGAACATAATGAAACTGAGTTTAAATCAATCATGAATCTGTGCTTACTTGTAAAGCTCAAATGAAAACTGCACAGTGACTCACCTCTCTATCTAGAGTGGTCTTTGCAACTATGACCTCTCCTGTTTGGGAGTTGATGGTGAACATCCCGCCATCATTAGTGCGCTCATCTATTCTGTAGAAGATTGTGGCATGGCTAGTATTCGGATCATCATCATCTGTTGCTATCACTTTCATGACAACAGTACCTAACAAAATGAACATCACATAGTTATAACACTGCAGCTAATAAATTTTTTGTAACCCAGATCAAAGATGTTTTGCAGATCTTTAATACCGAGTTTGCTGTGTTCGCTGACTTGTCCAACTTGCTGCATCTTTATGACAGGAGTGCAGTCATTAATGTCCAGAACCTTAATAATGAGAGCAATGTCGTTCTCCGCACGACTCCCATTACGGTATTTTGCTATACCAAGAAGCTAAAAAAAAAGCAGAATGTATTTTGCCATTTCATTCATTTTCACTATATTTACAAAAACGACAACAAAACGATTTTTAGGTGCTCTTACATCATACTGTGCAATTTCCTCTCGGTCCAGAATGGAGTGGACCTTAACATAGCCAGTCATCCGGTCAACAGAAAATCTGCCCTGTGGGTATTGGTCAACACCAGGACCAGTTAAAGAGTATATTATTTCCTGAGGTTCGATCTGCTTGTCTGAGCGAATCTGTAACACAGATGCATAGATGAAGATGAAAACCACAACATAGATTTAGCATATCTCATTTTAAGCATTTGTAACTGGAATGTCCTTCACCTTTATTTTTCAACATTATTATAAAATACTTCTAATATAATTTAAAAGGCATGGTACCTCAATTTGTAATTTAGAATATTTTTGGTGGGGTAAATTATCTTGCAATCCTGTAAAACAATTAAAGTGATAGCTTGAATTTTTTTAAACTGAAGTTATTAATAACAGTTTACTCACCTTTAGCTGATAGATATCATGTTGTTGTGAGTTTATAGTGAAGGACAAAGAGGTAGTTGGACAGACCTCCTATTTTAGCGTAGTTTATCTATTTAAACAATCTTACATTAAACATTTTCATATAAATGAAATGCAATATGAGCGGCTATTAAATCCCCACCCTTTCACACGATAGTGTTGTTAAATTTGCTGTCGCTTCTGGGCTTAAGAACCTTAAAGTACTACGCTAAAATTATCTTTATTGAGGCTCTCAGTTACAGTTGAAAAACTGTGAATTTTAGACACAGTTTAAGATCTACAGGCCAAATTCAACTTGTGTATTTATAATAGGGCTGTCAATAGATTAAAAACTTTAATCAGATTAATTACACTCTGGCACTGTGGTTAATCATGATTAATCATTACATCCAACTTTGTCAGCTTGAAATATACATATGGACGCAGATATGTTTCTGGTAGGTATGGTGTTCTGGGCAAGTCCCGCCTTCTCCCACACTCCAGCCAATTAAAATACAAGTATCTGTTATTTTGTGTATTGGTAATGTAATATCCCAGCACTCAACAACAAATAGGGAAACTTGCTCCACTACACATATACAAATAGTAGAAAACTTGTTCGGCAGGAAACTGGCTGCCCCACCCATTTCTGATGCTGTTCTGGTCAATTGCCCATATAGCCTATGCAAGTTTTCAAAAACTGTTTAAGAGAATCTTTTATTGTCTCCAACCAAACACATCTGAAGATTATCAGTTTTTCAGGTATATATTTGTGTGTTCTGTGTTGATTTCGAAGTGTGGCGTGCGGGATAACATTTTTGATTTGATTTTTTTTTTATTTGATAATTTATTTCAGACAGACATTTTTTGATTGAAAAGGGAGAACAAATAGGTGCACACCTTAGCAATGAAGTCGGAAGTGGTGTAGTCATGTCCCTCATTAAGGTTTCTGGGAGCTAGGATCCATTCTCTTTTTTGCCTCCTCAGTACTCCACCATGTCCTTCCACAGTCACAGGAACAAGCTTCAGGAGAACAAAAAGCAAACAAAAAAAATCAGCATAAAAACAAGAGATCTAGATGTAATAATTGCTAAGTCATAGAAAACCCCACTGCTGCTGTTTTACATCCACTTGTAAACATACAGCTCTGGAAAAAAGTAGTAGGCTACTGCAAAATACTGCAATTCCATTCCATCCCATTTCAGCTTCTTTCAAATTCCAGCACAAGCACACATTATTCTACTTTATGAGTTACTGACTGGGTGATTGCTTTAACCCAGCAGCATTGTGAAAGACATTGTGAAGACAAATATGGGCTCGTCCACCAGATATAAACTATACCAATTATTGTAGCATTACAGGAGCTTTGAAAACACTACCTTCACGTTATTTTAATCACTTGTCATTTTGCACAAGTGCATTCTCAAAATAAAATAGGTATTACATTTTAATTTGCTTTCAGTATTTTGTACAGTGAAACAAAACTGTTAATTTTGCTTACTTTGAAATAGTGCAGAGAAATAGTACAATGGCAAGAAATATATGGACTTCTTTCAAAATATGGAACCGTCTTTTGTTTGTTTCTGTTTATTTAACCAAGGCTTCCTATGAGGATGTGTAATTGGATTACATTTAAATTCCAAATTTAAATGTACTTTTCTATAAGAAAACAATGGTAGCTTGATAAAATCTCCACTCATCCATTTTTTTTTCTTTCTTAAGAAAGAAAGGAACTTATTTATTTACCTTCTTTCTTTGTGTATTTATTTAATTATTTACTTGTTGATTTTGTTGCTGAAATATGACACCAGAACCTAATTAAACTCTGCGAAGCTCTAGGTTTTCAACATTCAATATGTATGAGCGATGGCTGGATTAGAAAGAAACGGAGAAAAAAAAAAATTAACTAGTTCCCATTCCAAAACGACAGGAAAGGAAAAAGTGAGATTCTTTGTAAACACAGACATTTCGCGTTCTAATGATTTTTACCGACGCGCATTCGCTGTCATTACCCTTCGCATTAAGAAGAGCCACACCTGTTGAAAGCTCGTCTCTCCATTACTTTATTAAGACGTATTTGGGGAAGGAAAAAAACAGAGCAAATGTCATTACTTACAGCGAGGAAGTATATTAGCAGAAAGGAAAAGCTGCATCTGAGCAGGGGGTCCATCTGTGAGCAAAATACAACGGTTTATTGTCCTCGTTTTGAAGTGAGATCGCTGAAGTTTGAGATCCGGTGTAGTCTTTTGTTAGTTGCTGTAGACTTTGACCCGGTGGAGGAGGAATGAGCTGTATATCAACTCTGGGCGTGTCTTCTCTTTCTTTAGAACACTCTCGATAAGAAGTGATACCAGAATGTTGTGTAAAGCTTGATAGCACTTTTCTTTTCTACAGAAATGAAAAAAAAAATCAAGGTGGGGAAGAGGGAGGGAACCATTTTAGGCGAGGTAACAAAATGAGTCAAGACTTGTCTGACCCCTCTCCATGGATCTGAAGAGTTAATGTTTGAAACATCCCCGCATTTGCTTTGGTACTTCATTCTACTTCCTGTAAAACGCGACAGAATGCTGCTTCTGAACAATGTTGCTACATCAGTAAAGCTATATAGAAACGCTGTAAAAGCTGACAGCCCCGAAAAAAATGTCAGTTTCTATTTTTTTCAGTCGTTATAAATTGTCCTGTGGACAGTGTGGACAATGCATAGATGGACTGATGAATGAATGAGGGTTTTTAATGTGGCATATTTCATTTTTTTTAATAGTTCCTGGTCATTTTGACCTTTTGTCCTTGCATACCTTTTGATTGTTTTATATTTGATATTTTTTTAGTACAGAGTAGTGCTACCCAGCCCTGTAAAACATCCACCAGCCGCGTTCTACAGTCACTTTCTCAATTTAAAATAATTTCCTGGATTCTTATAGATTACTGCCTGGAAACTATATTTAACTCCATTTAGTCTTATCTATTAGAAAGGAGTCACTTAAAGTAATTTAGATTTTGTCCAGAGTCATATTTTGTAAGATTTTTCAAAAAAATGTAGAACATTTTTTATTTAAGTATTCTAGCAGGTACAAATTAATTGATCTGAGATTTGGTCATTTTTATGACCATTTATCACCATCATGTTTGAAAATACCTAACTAAAATTGTCTTTATTATTTGCATTTGTATGTTTAATTATAGCCTAAAAATAGCTGTTAAAAAAAACTTTCTACTGAAACTCATCAGTCTAAAGCATGTCATATTTTTTTTTCTCTGAAATGCCTTCACAAAAATATCCATATAATTATGTCTAGCAAAAGAGGAGAGCAAATTTATAGGGGTGGCTGTTGCCCCCCTTTGTCCACCCTTTAGTTGCACCACTGACATCTGGTTAAGCCAAAAGGAACTTTAAGAAATTCTCCATGCTTGATCCTTTCCACTGACACAACTTGATTTAACCTTTTTTAAAGTAGATACAGATTTTGGTAAATTTGAGAAGTGGTAGAATGAATTATTTTTCTATTGTAACTCTATCAACATATCTTTCAAATAGTGAAGGTTTTCTTAGCATCTGTGTCACGGATTCATTTCGCAAACTTGCCAGCAGAGGGCCTTGGGTTACTTTAGGTCGTTCCTGGAATCGTCTGTTGATAAAATGCATTGCGTAGCTTTTTTTGTATTGTGGAATATTTAACTACCCCTGCTTTGACAGTGGATCATTGTTTTTAATATTGTCCTCCAAAATCGGAAGGGATTCATAAGTTCTTTAGAAAATCTTTTTTTAAAATACATGATTAAAATTGGTCTCATTATTCACATTTACATTTTTTGAAAATGAAAGAAGAATTACATCCTTTCAATTTTTACTTAATATCAGATCATGGTGAGACAAAAAAAAAAAGAGAACTGAGTTTGTTTGACCAACATTTTCTCACTAGTCTGTTAAATGTCACCAGAGTTCATGAAATTCTAAATCTGTGAATCACAGATTGTCAAGTCATCAACTTTGGCAGCGCTGGACCAAGCTATAAGCACGTTTGAGCTTGTGCAGCTGTAGTGTTTTTGATTTTAGTGTAAAAGCTGAGATTTATAAAAAGAAGAGGGAAACTACCCACTAAGTGTGTCATAATGCTTTAAAACACATCCTCCCATGATAAAAGGTATGTTATTGGAAATACAATATCAGTTTCGTTAATTGAGCATGTAGCTTCAGTGTAATCCTCAGACTTTAATCATTTTAGTCACTAAGAAAATTTTGTTTTTCATTGTATTTCTTAATCAAGTTAATCGGTAGTTGAATGATGACTTTGGTGGAGCCATAGTGTGTGACAAAGTTGCAAAAAGTGTGAAACAGAAACTTATTAGATAGTAAAGAGGTGTATCTTTTAGAACTGGTTAATTACATGGTATTTAAAATTGCTATTATAATCCAGCTGAGCAATATGCAATAGGTGTGTTTCAAGGCATTCAAGTTAAAGGAAGGAACCAAACCACTTTTTTTGCAATGCTAAAAGCTTTGAACAAAGCTAAATGCATTCTGAAGACACACTCAGTAACTGTTACTAGTTTGCCTTAAAAGCCCACTTTATTTTGTGGTTGAGATGGATCCATTATTCTCCACTTTGGTTTGTGGATGCAGATTTTACAGAGGCCTTAGCTCCAGTTAACTGACATAAAAACAAGGTGGAGCAACTTTACAACACACAACACAAATTTTGGTATGGCATGTACTGGCATGGCATGTGCTCCATGTACTGAGCAATAACTGATTGCAAAAGTTGATGAATGTCATTATGATTGTTGCAAAACATTCTTTAAATATTACATAAACAGTTGATGAAGATTTGAATGCCGTAGTTCCTTCAAGAAGTATTCATACTTAATGGACATTTTTGTATTTTGTCATGTTAAAACCACAAACTTTAATATGTTTTTGAAAGTTTATGTTTTAGAGCAACGTAAAGTGCACATAATTGTAAATGACAGAAAAAAGATCCCTGTTTTTTGTGCAAATGAAATTTGGAAAGTGTGGTGTGTTTATTTGCACATACCACAAATGGATTGCTCCTGCATTTGAATTGCAATCCAACTGCAGCAGCGAAATGTGTATTAAAAAGAGGAAAAAGTTACATAAAGCTTGCAGAGAATGTCCTAAATCATGACACAATCAATGTACTGTAAGTCAGCATTTCCACTATTTGCTTTTGTTCATGCCTGTTTGTGCAGATATGTACACAATGCCTTTGTGTATTTAGTCACTTATTGTACTGCGCATTCTACATACGTAGTGTGCATACAAACCTTGCATCTAAATTCCATCGGGCTTCACTTTACATTGACAATTAAGACAGTTTATTCAGCTTAATTTATCTGGTTTCTAATATGTCTCTACACATTTGTAAACTGAATTTCATGGCTTTCCCTCTTTACAAAATAGCTCCAACTGATTCAGATTGAATGGAGCATCTGTAGACATAATCTTTCTTGAATTGCCATACATTCTCAGCTGGATATGGGTCTAAATGTTGACTAGCCCTTTCTTACCATGAACATGCTTTGATCAAAATGATTACATTGTGGCACTTATGTGTTCAGAATTGATACCCTGCAGCCACTGAAATATTTTCTGCCAGTATTGTATTTAACTCTATCCATCTTCACATTAGTTACAACCACATCATAATTCTGCAATCAAAGTGACAGTCTTATGTTCAGAGCTATGCACAGAGTTAACGTTTCCTTCACTGTTATCATATTAGTATGTATCCCAACAAGTTCTGCTTTTGTCTGATCTGACAAGATGGGTTTTTCTTGACTCTTCCATAAAGGATAGATTTGTAATCAATAGCCATATCTTTGTACATTTGAAGTTGATCAATACTCTTTTAATTTTCAGATAAAGAAATAAACAGTACTCTTTTCATTTTCAAAGTTTGGAATACTGTTTTATAGCCCAATCAAACAGTAAACCTCGACACACCTTCAACCCAGACCTGTCTGTTACTTGGTCCACACCTTGTTGCTTACTGCCTAATATTCTCTGGCAAACCTCAGCTTACATGTGACACAATAGCCTCAAAGCAAATAACCCAGAACAAGGATTATAGGGTGGTGTTCTTCTCTGGGCGTATATCCAGGAAAAAGGAACATGTCAGATGTCATCGTCAGAGACAGTGTCATCATATTAATTATTGTTCAGAATAGAGGGAGTTGAGAACAGTCTGCCTTCAAGCTTTTCATGTCACACTGTCTGCTGTCATACCAACGTGGAAATAGTGTGACGCAAGCGCTGACACACACACACCGAAACAGCAAGAACAATTCCTGGCCAGGTGTGTTGATTGAAACCATTTAGTCATGTTGTGTCTGCCCAGACAACTGACTCACTACTCACTTTCTTCAAAATCAACAAAAGTTGGGATACCTAAACAATTTAAAAGAAACTTGCTTTAACTTTTCTTTTGTTGGTGTTTTGCATCCCTCCATGAGTGGTTCAGCTGCAAGAAAAAGAACTGAAAGACACACAAACAGAATATTGCTCACTTTCTAAACAAGAAGAAAATTAAGAACAGTAAAAACATGTATATTAGCCTGTGGCAAACTACAGAAAAGATCATTTGCTCAATGTTTTTTTGCGTTTTCACCAGACTCGCAGCTACGTCTCCTTTCATAATGTTAACACCCATGACCCACAGAAGGCTGTCTTCCTGACATTTTTCTCACCTTTCCTGTTCTAGCCCCCCACCTCCTCAACTGCCTACGCATTTCTAAACAAGCTTTACCCCATATGCTGGGGATTTTCTCTTCATTTAATTGCCACTGGCCCCTTAGTTTTATCAATAGTTGACAGAGATAGTGAGTGTTTAGTGGTGGGAAAACATCCTCCCTCATGACAGACTCCATTCAACCTCACATTCCTGTGGTGTTAAATAAGGAGCCCAGCACAGAAAGTTTGAGTGAGGCTGCAGAGGAGGGGAGGAGTCAGTCGGGGTCAAGCTGTGTGCATACCAGGGAGAGGTCTTTTAAAGTCGAATAGACTTGTATTTTCTGTGGTTTGTGAGAGGAACACAGCTATTTACACTTTCAGTATACCCTCGCTTGAAAGTTAATATATTTAATCAAATATCAAAATTCTTTAGTGTAGATATCTGACTTCAAAAATCACATGTTCGACTTCATTATAACATTGAAAGTTTTAGATGCAGAAAGGGGCTTCAGTCCATTCAAAAATTGGACAATGTTTCCCCCTGCTGGCAAGAAATGAATGCAAAAAATAAATAAATAAATAAATGCCACGACATAAGTTAGTTGCAGAAAGGAGCTATGCCCTACCCTGAACCTGGACTCAATAATACACCACCCTAAGGTGCTCCTCTGAGATATCGTTGTGTTCAGGGTGTGTCCCGCTAGGTGTGACTGAGTGTGTGCCGTTAGTGGCTGGAACGGAGCAGAAGAAAACCGTCCGCCCACGCTCACAGGAACAAATCGGAGAAAGGGACGGGTGACAAATCAACTAATAGTGAGATCTAAGAACATCGGTCATTATTTGAGCAAGAGAGCAACTCCAGGTGGACTTTTGTTGAGTCGCTCCGGGACAAAGTCCGACTGCCTGTACTCTAAAATGACAAAGGTTCTCATTTATCCTGTCCTGTCGCTGCTGGTAAGTCTTCTAGGAGTATTTTATTCATACCGTTACTTAATTTAAGTGCTTGTCAACAGTGTTTTCTGAAAAGCGACGCATGAATAAGTGTGGATAACCCGTTTTAGTTTAAAGCGACTGTTGAAACTTAAAAGATCGACATGCTTTCCTCTTCAGATCCTTTCCTGTGTGGAGTCATGTTATATTCCTGACTCTCTCTACGTCGTTTCGCCACAAACCATTCCAGTTGGATACCAGATCACAAAAGGTACCTCTACAGTCTGTCTGTAATAATGCATTGATATGGCTTAGTTTTTTTTTTGTTTTTTTTTTTAAAGAGAGAGAGAAACTTTCTTCTTTCTTTCTTCTTTTGACATATTATGTATTTATTTATTTTTAGTTGAAGCTGTTGGCTGTGACCCCAAGACACTTCGTTTAACTGTGGAGGACCCTAGCTTTACGATACAAAGCAATGGGGTGATAGTAGCACTAAGTCCCGTCTCTGTGGCAACCAGAGGGCGGACATTTTCTGTGAAGGCTCAGGACAATAGTGGGCCGGGAAGTGAGATGGAAGTTCACCTTGTCTGCAGTACAAAGCAG